>JAVTVY010014533.1:0-63058 GCA_036873755.1 Hanleya hanleyi | reverse complement strand
GACGAGACTCAGTTGATGATCGTTGTCTAAGGTGGGAGTCAGATCGAAACAGAACAATGTGTATCCTTTGCCGAAATCGTCTCGACTGCTCATATTTCCCTCGTCTTGGTTGATTTGGCCAGTTGCTGTGAAGAGGTTCAGATAGCTCCGGATGTAATTGTCCGTTCCAAAGTTAGGTTGTAAGGGGCGTGCCGGTACCTGTTGGCCATCCACATGCAGGGCCACGAAATTGATGTTGAACGCTTTTAGGTTGAACGGATTCCTCGAGAGAGTCCCATTATAACTCACGTTCTCCACACAAGCTAGGGTTAAACGCTTGGGCAAATCTCCCAGGAACAGGTTTTCTTGATTGACAATCATATTGCCTTTAGGAACGGAAAAGACCTTGGTCTGTACTCGTCGAATCGGGTACTGGGCTGGTTTTTTCTCCAAGGCTCTGATGTGCCCCAACTGTACACCTGGGTTCGGTTTCACTTTGCGTACAAACAGACTTGCCTCTTGGATGACAATGTTATACTCGAGGTCCTCATTCGGGGCCATCAAGGCAAACGCAGGCGTTGCGCGCACTAGTCGTATTTTGACAGGTACTCCATTCAAGATGTATCGGTCCTGCATGAATAAGTCCGCATGCAGACGTCCCATCATATCGACCGATTGACTCTCTGCTGTGAAATCCACTCTCTCCGTATAGCCGGCATTATCAGGACTCGCTTCCATGTTGCCTGGGGTATCTCGGTAGAACAACGGGGCTGTCAAATACGACTTTTTAGCGTCACGCCCGTAGGATAACAGTGTCTCGATGTAGGCTCGGTACGGGTACGTGTTCGTCGAGGCGCTCACCAGTTTATCACTCAGGGCTATATCCACTTGCTGGAATAGCGAATGAAGCCAGAGATTCACTGGACCCACGGGTGCCTCTGCTTTCAGGACTGATCCCATCTTTATTGGTGATTTTAGCTTTCACATATAGGTACGTATGGGCTAAATCCAGGTAGGTCGTATCTGCGTTGGTGATGGTGAATTCAATGGGGCCTGTGGCTGTAATGCTGGAAAGGGGCAGATGTTCCACCCATTGACCCTCTTCGGCACTGGTCTGAGTAGCTGGGACGGTCCATAAATCAAATTCACTGTTGGTAGAAGGACACGACTCGGCATGGATGAAAGCCATCTTTAAGAAAAGATATCCTTGGTCTTCTTCGATGTGCGTCGTCGCTGGGTCGGTCGTCGACTGGTGCGTGATCTCGGTGGGGCAGCTCTTTTATTCCCTACGGTGCGTTGTGCTTTGGCCACCAAGACGCCTCCCGCTTCTTTGGCCCGCCGTTTCAAGGATTCTTTGGGTGCCGTACCCCCAAGACATCACCGGCCACTTGCAGTCCACTGCGCACCGCTTGTTTGCCGATCGCTTTGACCCCACGCGTCACCAAGGGCAGAAACGTTTTGACGATCCTCCCGAGTATGTTCCCCAGTCCATGTCCTCGTTGCATGCGTGTACCCGCAAAGACAGGAAAGTTACCCCCGGCCTGTTTGGTGTAATGATCGACGTAACTGGCTGTATGGCATTGATAAGGCACCTTCATTATGCAAAGTGAACCGCTCGGACTTGACGGAAATGAAGTGTCAGCACCACTTTTCCTCGTTCAAATGCCACCGGTCGTCCCGTGTCGTCTCTTATATCGATGACGATGGAGCTAATATCGGTCTGACTGACCGGTAGATACACGATATGCCTGAAACTGTGGGTGACTTGAGCTCCATACGTGCCTTTCACCGGGCAGACGCGCAGTAGAGGTACGTTGCTGTCGCCGACAATGTGTGCATCGACCACGTCCGAGTAGACGTACAGGCCATACATACCACCACGCATGTCCATCGGGATGTGGGCTATCTCGCCGGTGGGGCCAGCGTACCCCTGGTAATTGAAACCCAGCATTTGCTGTAGGGTAGCACTGAGTTCGACACTCACGTTGGGGCTGAGCGTGATATTGGCCTTGTCGTTGTGTGCGTTGTAATCGAAGTCCACATGATTTTTGAAGGGGAAAGATTTGATGGGTTTTGAAGTATTCGTGACGTCTCGTAGAGACTTATAATGCATCAGACTTCTCAGTCCACACATGAACTCCTTGGGGGTATCGTATTGACCTTCGGGTAGTTTGAGTCGAGTTTCTTGTCCTTCGTAGGTCACCTCGTACCATACTTCATTGGCTCGCACGTTGTACCACGAGTAAGGTTATTGGATATCCACGAGTCCACATTCCCAGCGTCCAGGTAAATGCAACGGTTGCGGTAACTGGGTCACGTACTTGGTCAAGGTGTTGTCAGGAAACACATCAGCCGAGCTGTTACTGGGTAGGGTGAGGTAAACATGATGACTGAGCTGTCCTGCTGCTGCTGTTGGTTTTAATACTTCTCCCAGCCCTTGGGCGCTAATCGTCGTGATGGTCGCGGTGATTTAGCTCTTGGTGGTTGCAGGGGGTGGGGTGGTAAAAGGGGTGAAAACGTAGGCGCCCGCCGTGGTGGTGATGTGGGTGGTGACTCCGGTTCCCAAGGTTCTGGTGGTGTACTCACATTCTGCATAAAGGCCCAGCGCTGAGGGTTGCCCACCAATTCCTGTGGTACATGCATGTCTTTCAAGCCTTGAGCGAAGACCTCCCATCCTCGAGGATTCGTGTGCGTCCTGCGTTGACGCATCAGGTCATTCACTAAATCCGTCATGTGGGTCTCGGGGACCACCTGATTCTGTACCAGGAGTTCGCCTTTATCATTCCAAGTCATGCTAGGATTCTGTTTCATCCGTTGTAATACCAGGCCAGCTTGTTTCTTGAACGAGGCAGGTACACGCTTCAGGACTTCGTCTTCCACCCACTGTGGAGCTGTGGAAGGTACCCCACCCGGCTGTTGGAACGGTGCTGAGGTCGGCGGTGTGTCACGTGGTGATGGTGGTGGTGGTGGTGGAGCAGGGAGGGTTTTGTATTGGTCCATGAACGTCATGTACCGCTGAAGCGTCTCATTGTACCGTTGTACTTTCTCACTATCGCTTAACCCCGGTCTCTGTAAGATCTGTTGCATTTCTCCATCGAGGGTGTTTATCATCTTCACCGTAGAAGGGACAGGGTAGGGCGATTGGAGGTTTTGAAGGAGCCGAGGTTCGACGAGGACCATTTTTTTCGTGTGGTTCATTGTCGGCCGAAGAGTCCACCCAATACTGGACCCAACACGGAAGCGGCCAACGGTGCTAAGATGGCCCCGAGAAATCCACCTTTCTGTAACACCTTTTTCTTTGTGTTTGAGACACTCGCTTCTGGACTAAGGTTCTTAGACCTGTCTTATGCTTGGTCAACTTGGTCTTCTGAGCCGGAGTCAGTGGTACGTTGCCTTTTAAGATATTGAGTCCAATCTCGCACAGACAGCACACGAGAGCAGGGTCCGCACCGCGTACAATGGTTCGGACTACCTCGGGTGGGGCCGTCTTCAATACACGGAGCGTGGGAGCGTGCTTCCGTACTCGCGCAGACATCATGTACAACTAATGCTAGAACCCACAATTCTGCTCTTTTTATCTACTTCAGAGACAAAAAATCAATCCTGCTGTGGTATTCATTCTTTTTTATTATCCCCATCATCAAAACACACACACCCCAGCTGGGGGAGCCACTGTAGGTGTGTTTACATTATTTTTGCATGTACACGTGGTGAGTCTCTCCGGGAAAGATGCTGGTCCGTAGTCGAAGGTGGTCGGGGGTGGTTTGCTTCAGGTCGAAGAGCATATACCCGTGCTGAGGGGTTGTGGCATCTTTAAAGGCTTCCAATGCAAACGGTGTGCGGCCGGGATACATCTGTCTCGCCAGGTGCAGCAGTTGAGTGGTATCTCTCGGGTTTTTGAAGACCACCATGTAGTGGGCATTTAAGCTGATGTTCCGATGTTCTTTGTTTTTACTGAACAGATTCTGCACAATGTAGATGATGCTGAGCCGTCGGTGATGGCTGCCTTTGGTAAAGAGTTGGGTGACCCTCGCATCCGTCTCCGCCATGAGATCATCCAGAACCACCAAGGTGTCGGGTTCCAAATCGGTCAGGTTAGGTAGGCTTTCCACGAACGTGATGTGGGGCATTGCTGCATACGCTTCCTGCCATTCTCCGTAACACCACACGACTCTGGCAATGGGTGGAGTGATCATGCTGTCGGCGTGTTCGAGGAGCTTCCTGACGAAGTGCGTTTTGCCGGAGCCCGTCGGTCCTGCGATGACGCAGGTGAAGGGATGCTGCCACCGAGGGTCCATGGTTGGAGGTGTATCCGCTGTCGTGGTAACCCGCTTTTGTAAATTTGGTACGAGTGAACTGGAGTGGTGGTGGGCACAACGTCGGTTGTCGTTGTCTGTTCACGTTCAGGGATGATGATGGTGGTGATGGGTACAACGTGGGTCGTCGTCGTTGTCGGTTCACTGTGAGGTATGAAATCCGGTGGGTCTTCAGACGTAGTGGGTGTTCTTGGTGTAAGTGTGGAGCTTACACTCGTTGTGGCTTGTACACGAGGTGTGGAGGTGGTGGTGGTGAGTGGGCTGGATACGACTGGTGCTCTCTGTAGACCGGTTTCACTGATGGCTGGTGTTCTCAGTTGGTTAAGTAACGTGCTGACATAGGCTACGTCGTAAAACACACCTCCGTACAACACACTCAGCAGGGTTAGCACTAGTACACCAAAGACCACTTGCACTTTGCGCGTTTTGGAAGACGCTGTGTACAGAGACGGATGCACCGTGTTCATGGTTGGACGTGGAATGAAGGAGGACGGCAGTGGTGTCTGGCTTTATAGTCGTTTCACCTGGTTGGCAGCGACCCAGGAATTGAAGGAACTGGGCCAGCCTTGCCATTTCACGAAATGAAACAGTTTGCCACGTCGATGTTCCGTTTTCAAAATCTGTTCCACCGTGTAGTAGTCTTGCTGTGATTTTACGACAGGCTGTAATTCCATCTCGTAAAACGTGCCTAGCAACGGTTCCCCTTGAAGATCTTCCAGTTCATAGACTCGTCGCTGTCGGGGTAGGCGCCGTTTAATCAGGAAGTGCTCATCGCTCCAGTTGGGCAAGTAACTTTTCTCGAACTTGCCCTTGACTTTACTGATCCGTACAGGGTCCCCGACCTTGAACATCTCCTTCGGTGCTGGTTGCGATGACCTGGGGTACAAGACACGCCGAACTTGGGCTTCATTGCGTTGGGTCACGGTAATGGGGCCTCTCTGTATACTTCGATGATAGGCTCGATTGTAACCCCTCACCAGTTTCGGGAGAACATCGATGTACCGCCTTGTATTCTTATAGGTGAAATATTTATACATGCGACCTTTAAATGTCCTGTTGAACCTTTCCACCACGGATGCCTTGGTCTCGTTGTACGTATGGAAGAAAAAGACCTTCTGGGCTTTCAGAAAGGCTTGGAACGGTCTGTTGAGGAATTCCGTGCCTTCGTCGGTTTGCAAATACAAAGGTTTGCGCCCGGTCTTGAAGATGTCTTTGAACGCCGCTATGAGATTTGCCCCGTTTTCGTCCGGATGGGTACCACCCACGCATACTTGGATAGGATATCGATGCACGTCAAGATATACCGATTCTCATCGTTGTGTTTGGCAAAGGCGCTCATATCGACCAAATCCGCTTTCCACTGGGCGTCTATTCCTCCCACGATGACCCGGTTCCGTAGAAAATGGCGACGGACAGCTCGATGTAAGGTATAGGTGTCTTGTTTTCTTAACCAATCTCGGACTAGGGCACGTTGTATCCCCTGGGGTTTGGCCGCTCGATAGAGAGCCGACAATGCACTATAGGCCGCCGGACTGTCGGGACTGTAGTATGAGTTATCCAACACCTTCTCCCAGCGCTTCATGGTGACACAATGATGATGGACCCGGAGAGTATGGTTTATTTATAACAAGTTTCTACCACCGTTGTGTTGGTTGACTCAGTTCAGCCGGGTAATCAATGGCCTCGTCGTCGTCGGGTTCATGTAGTTGTTCATGGGGTTCAGCCAACGCGTCCTCCATAGCACGAGCCCACGCCAACTCGTCTGATGATCGCTCGTCCGGTGTAAACAGCTGGTCCACAATAGGCACTACTTTCTCCAAGACTGACCACAGATGGGGGTCTAGGGTGAAGCTTCGCGTAGCATCTTGGTAGCGGCCCAGACGTGCGAAGAAAGGCCCACGGTATACGTAGATGGCATTGTCTATGTGGATGAGGTGTCCGTCGAGCTCGTCGCTCAACACCCGTTTAAATTTGGTCCAGCCGTCACGCTGTAGCGTCACCGTATTCGATACGGTCTCAGCGGGCGACCAGCAAATAGCTCCACAGTCTTCCACCAGGGTGACTTTTTCTTCATAGACGTGTAACCCCACCTGGGGTGTAAGGGGCAGGATGGCTCGTAGGACGGATGACATGCTTGCTCCAATGTCGAACGGTGAATGACACACACTCTGCCTGACCCTGGTATTTATAGTGTCAATACCACAGCGCCAGGGTCAATAGGGCACAGACTAGTATGAGGCCAGCCAGCCGGTGCTGGTTCCGGCGTGAGCGCTCGTGGTCCATAGCCCGAGCATCAAGGATGGCTGTCATAGTCCAGTAGTGGTGAGTGATGGCACGCCTCTCCATCGAGTGCACTCTGTGGAGGACCGCTTCTGTGAACTTGTTCAGGATCTGGCGTCGTCCCTCGTTGTCGTCGCCATCTGCAAACATGGACCGGACCACTGCTCGGTAACCCGTGAATGAATTCACCACGGTGGCATACTGTAAAATGCGAGCGCATGGGGCTGGATCTCCGCCATGGCTCTGTAGAAATGAAGGTGTGGGATCCAGAGGGACGTGTTTTATAGACCAGATGTAGCTCTACGGGTGTAGTCCGTGATACGCAGTATTCTGATTGGTTATGTGGCTCCTATAGAGATAGTACTTCATCGACCATGGGGATTACTTTTTCCAAGGCTGTCCATAGATCAGGGTGCAGAGTAAAACCACCTTGCTTGAGACAGAGGAGTCGAGCAAAATAGGGACCGCGGAAAATGTAGACGTCGTCACACAGGTGAATGCTATCACCGTCGAGGTCACCCAATAACATCCGTTTCAAGGTAGTCCAGCCTTCCGGGGATAAAGAGACACGCGCTGGTTCAGACGTACACCAACACCTACTGTCGTCATCGATGAGCTCCACACGTTTGGGATACAACAATAGGGTGCAGTCCGGTGTAAGAGTGCGGGTCTCCCTCACACGCTCGTCTTCAGGTAAGACTTCAACCGGAGGTACTGCTGGGTGCCAGGGAAAATCTTCTCCACGTCTCATGCTTTCGTCTCATACAAGCGGGTAGGCAAGCAGGCTGGCTGACTGGCTAGAGGTGAGGCAGGCAGGCAGGCAGGCTGGTCAGGTCAGGTCAGTCAGAGTGCTCCGCAGGGTAGTGCAATGAATACACCCCACCCCTAAAAATCGCCTGCTTTTATACGTTTTTCTACAATCCGCCATCTTAAACCCACCACCACCACCTCCATCCCACCATGCCGCCATCTTAAACCCACCACCACCACCTCCATCCCACCATGCCGCCATCTTAAACCCACCACCACCACCTCCATCCCACCAACCACAGCCGCCATCTTAAACCCACCACCACCACCTCCATCCCACCATGCCGCCATCTTAAACCCACCACCACCACCTCCATCCCACCATGCCGCCATCTTAAACCCACCACCACCACCTCCATCCCACCAACCACAGCCGCCAATGTACAACCCAGAACAAGTCTAGACATGCCTTGATCACGTGATCGTCATGGGGAAACCCCCACTGGGGAATCCCCTCCCGTGACCTCCAAGTTCCTCCACAATACGGCCCGGGGGGAACAAAAAAGTAGGTCAATGCGCGCTGTGCCGTGTTTACGCTACTACTGACAATCAAAAGAAAAACACGGAGATCTATCGCGATTAAATGAAGTTGATACCGAGTAAATGTGTTTTTGTTTAACCTCCCGAATAATCGTCAACCTTTGATAGACAATCGCCCCATTGTATTAACCCTACCTGGGCGTGGGAGGGGGAGGGGGGAGGCGTGGGGGGACAAACAAAATGAGACCTGAAACTCCGTGACGTTTTAGTTTATCATATTTGGGTCATTTTGAGCCTATTTGCATGACCACCCGAGCAGGAGATCATGAGAAAATTCAAAATGGCGGCCATGTGGGGTACCAGAAAAGTGATATTTTCGTCATATTTCTTAAAATTTTTTGCTTTTCTGTACGGAAAAGTGGGTAAAACCTATTTTATTTCATATCAGAATATTATTTACTAATTTATCATGCAGTTTTTGCGAAGATTTCTTTTTTAGAAAATTCTGACCGAAAAATCGTCCAAAAATGACGTCATCATGGCGGCCATCTTCGATTTTTTTTTTACATTTTCTTGTAGAACATGACCAAAAGATATAGTGAGATAAATATATAGGGGGCACTTTCCGCTCCCCCCCCCCCCAAGGCTGCGGTACACCCCAAATCCTCCAGACCAGATAGGTTAAACAAGTTGAACACGTCTTTATGATAAAAAAAACTTTAAGAAGACTGACATGCGACTAACCTTTTCATTGCCAACGGAACGATGAACGGAACAAAATAACAGAAGACCGTTCAACGGAAACCGGTGATCAAAGACCGATGCACGAAGACTAATGAGCGATGAATGGAACGAAACGGAACGGAACTCAAAAGCCGCAAAAAATTGAATGGAAGAACGAAATTTGGTCTGTATGTACTATTCTATTATTCTATGCGATTGCGACAGTAATATTGATGAACAAAACAGAAAGAACAATAACAAAATAAAATTAATGAAATGTCGCAATTCCATTAACTCTCTGTCACCAGTTATCATAAATTCGTGTATATTATCCAGTAACTTCTCCACAAAGTTATCGTTCGGCTAGAGGCAAGAAGTTGGAAAAGGTTTGAGTTCAGGGCCTTATGTCAGGTAAGCGGTTGGAATTTGAAGAGTAGGAGTTATCCGATCTGTCCCTGCGACATGAATATCCCATCGTGATAGATCTATATGTAGTTGCTATGTTGATAGTTCACCGAAGCTGTAGACGAGCCGGGCCCGACTTGGTAGATCTGCTGAGAACCTAAAAGACAAGTAAAACGTGGAAAACATTATAATGCTATACCATATTTACCACTATATTCAAATAATTTATCGAAGAGTTCTATTGAAAATATGCAATGGAAAAAATATGAAGGGACTGCTGCCCAAAATACCAGCGGCTAGTCTGTTATTCAACATTCAGCTGTCGTCCATTACCTTCTTTCCGCGTCCATAATCCGACGATCTAATTCATGTATCAGCATCAGCATTAAATTTAAAAACAAAAAACAAAAACAAAAACAGTCATAGTATACATAAACAGTTTCCTGCAAGAGAGAAGCGATCAATAGTTTTCAATGATGCCGGTGTGGAGGCTAAGAATGTCTGGTGGCCAACAGTGTCAGGCCCCTATCTTCTAACCCAGCTAGGACACTTTCTTCACATTGGGGACAAGTGTCCGTCCTTGGTTGCAATTGAAAAAAAGATTTGAGAAGGGACACTGATCACCAGGACATTCTTATCCATCACATCTGTAAGATATGGTCAAAACAAAAATAGGAAAATCTGATCGCTGATCAGTTTCCTTAATCCATATGATTTTCGTTGTAAAGTCGTTATCGAGAGAACAATGTACGTAAGTTCATACGGCCATAGCCGCAGATTAGGCAGAACTAGGCACAAGTTACGAAACCTAACGCCATAGACCTTCCATGTTACGCTCATATTTTTCTATCAGCATGCGATATGTTTCACCAAATTTGAGAAACTTTAAGTGGTGGTGCTTGGTAGTACAGCCATGTTTCAGGAGATTTCTCAGTAGTGTTTATTAAAATCGTCACATTTTACACATGATCTAGCAAATGCTACTAGGCGAGATATATGAACGCCATATGCTGCTCCCACTGGAATATTACCACCCATAAAAAGATAGTTTACGATGTCGAAATTTTAATCATCTTTCTTGTCACAAAGTTGACGAGAGAGAAGGCCCGCTTCATCTCTTTAGAGATATACGTCTACAGGTCGAGTGAAAGTATTGAATCGTGACAATTCTAACCGTAGGGGATTCCGCCTCCCAGGGCGACACATTGGATCATGCTACTACCCAGGGTCTCTAATGACCGCCTCTAGTGGGAGATCAAACCTACATCAAACAAAAACGTACGTTGGTTGTAATGGTTGTAGAGGAGTGCGTGGTCCATAGGTCGGATATAATGATTAATAAAGATTAACCCTACCCGACCTGGGGGGGGGGGCATTATGGCCCCCCCCCCTACCAAACTTTCTGCGCTATCTCCGGAACGACGAAAAATGGAATGCTGAAACTCCCAGACTTTATAGTTTATCATATTGGGGTCATTTTGATCCTATTTGCATAACCCCCTGAGCAGAGGATCATGGGTAAATTCAAGATGGCGGCCACGTGGTGTATCAGAAAAGTGATGTTTTTGTCACATTTCTTCAAAATTTCTGCTTTTCCGCGATGAAAAGTGGACAAAAACTAATTTATTTCACATCACATTAATATTTACTAATTTATCATGCAGTTTTTGCGGAAAAATTGCATAAATAAAAAATTCGGAAAATCCGACTTAAAAATCGACCAAAAAATGCCGTTTTTGAAAATGACGTCACTGTGACGTCATCAAAGCGGCCATCTTGGATTTTTTTACATTTTCTGGTAGAGCTTGACCCAAGGGTATAGTGTGGTAAGTTTCAGCTCCCTAGCTCAAGGGATAAGAAAATTAGGGGGGGGGGCCGAAATGGCCCCCCCCCAAGGCCTGGACAGGTCCAAAAAAGCCCAGGCCAGATAGGGTTAAGAAATATTGGGATATTTTGAATCAGTCCATACAAATCGTGAACGTTTATTACGACGAAAGGAAACGCAAGCCTTGCGATTGCATATGTCAGGTTCCGTAATTAACTGACGTTTCTCCCAAAATGGTTTCAAAAAAAGCCCTAATCGTATCCACTCCATTACGACCATTAAGATCAGTGCATGTTCTCGCCCGTTAATTGTGAACGTGTACAGGACATGTTTGGTGTTCCAGGAGCTCTAGTGGCCATTCGGTGATTATTGCCAACGTCTCACTCCAAAGATACCCAGATTAGCTGGATGAACATCGGATCCATCGGAAGTCAAGGTCTCTCTAGTTTGGCTAGATGTGCTTTACAAAATATATTCATCTACTGAGGAATTGCAACAAAGTAACAGTTTGTATTATTCGGACTAATAATTCAATGTTCTGTTGATCTATGTCTAACAATTCCACTTTTCCGTTCAGCTGTCGTTTAGCAATTGTAAATTTCTATCAACGTGTGTTTTAACAGGTATCCAATAATACCGCTGTTATGCCTAACAGTTCCAGTGTTCTCCAAAATATAGGGTGCAGCGGTTCAAGTGTATTGTCTGTTAATCAATTCCAGTGTGTGAGAACTTGTCTCTAGCGATTGCAATGTTCTATAGACTTATTCTCTTACATTTAGACTGTTCTGTAAACTTACAACAGACATTTGTACCGTTATGGTGCCTAGAATTTCAATGTTCTGCCATAGTAACGATTATATAACAACATCAGCATTATATACACATTAATTAACTGTGAAGTTTCCGAAGATTAACTTTCTCGACCAATAGGCCTGGGTGCTCATTGGCACGTTTCAAACAACTATACATTTAACCGTACTCACCTGTTGTTGTGGCTTGAGAGATCAATCTCTTACGCTTGCTCCTCTTCCATCTCCACCTCCAAATCCAGCCACTCAAACACAACAAAAACGAGATGAAAATGGTGATGAGACCTAATATGACACCAAAAGGCCATCTGGAAAAATATGATGTTCAAAGTTTGTGAATGATATGTGTCTGGAATTTGGAACTTTTCGCATTCAACAAAACAGAAAGGAGGAAAATTTGTTGTTTTAAATCTCCGAAGCTGTGTTAGAATTCGGTAAGCTACAACTTAGCTTTTGCGTTCCGAGAGACTGATTCATTCACTGACTAATCCACAGAATAGTATTGACGATGTTCTAAGGGGTCTCCCATCCTTTCTAAAAACCAAAACTACATATCTCTGCCCTAGATACCCTGGTACACAAGGGAATAAATCGTGTTCATGGACAATGTAAATATCAGTCACTCAGGAAAACAACAGCATGTGTATATTGACCAATAAGACGATTTGTTCTACGCGAACATGAACATGCTAGGGACCGTGTGGTCATATCATCTATGTTGCCACATGAACAGGTGCAATACAAGCGTACCTGAGATACAACACATATCTCGAATCGTTAGATTCTTGGTATGTGCTTTAGAATAGGTTTACCAGAAGACTATTCTGTGAAGTCATATGACGCAGTCAGTATGTCGGCACCTCTTCCCACTTCCCTTATATGTGTTGTAATGTTATCGTGTGAAACAGATTCGTGTACACATAAGTAGATGAAACGCGGTCTGCTATGCAAGACGGTCACGGGTTCGCCATTGGCTCAAAAGGGAAGCTTGATGATGTTTCAAGAGGTCTCCTTGCAGTCCATGCTTCGTCGTACATATCAGTACATTATAGCACTACTAACACAATACAATGTCAGAATACCCGCTCAAATCATCAAACCTGTTATTAAAATAATAAAATATCTACCAATAAATGAATACACAGTCGCCACACCGTGTCGCTAAACAGAAGATGCTCTGGCGATAAATACATTATTTGTTCTTGAATAAAAGGAGTATAATATCGTACATTCGTTGTAATCTTAACAAAGGACCTGCACACAAAATATAATAAAATCCCAAAATGGGGTTCAAATTAAGAAAGAAAAAAAACGTATTGAACATTCCTTGAGTATACTATATCGATAGCCTAGCTATAAATTAATAGTCTCTAATTTGTTTATCGCCTTAATTTCAGTATTTGATTTTCCCCGTTTTATGAAGAAAACCGTGTATGGTTGTTTTAACTAAATTTTGCTTGCTTAAATAGCAAAAAGAAATAAATACATCAAAACTTCTAATTTTGTAATAGCTGCTAATGCAGGAAATCTGAGTTTAGTGATAATTTTGTTCTTCGTATTACTCTCTGTGAAATACATGACTGTTTGGGGAAATTAGCAAATAATGATTCTCCTCTTGTCTGGCCGGGAGTGAGGCCGGGGATGGGGGACATATCAACGCCTATTTGTAAAACCCCCGAGTAGAGGATCATGAGCAAACTCAAAATGGCGGCTATACCAGAAAATGTGGAAGTACCAGAAAATTTGTGTTTTCTTCGTTTTATACATAATTCCGGCGTTCCTGCCGACAAAAGTGGGCAAAAGATATTTTATTTCGCATGAGATTATTGTTTAGTATTTTACCCCGTAGTTTGTTTCCGGAGAAAATGGGGGAAAAACTAGCAAAACGGGCAAAACGGGACCGAAAAAAAGATTTCTGGAAAAAATGACGTCAGCATTGACGACGTCATAGATTCTATTATATTTTCTGTTAGAGTTTAGTCCAAGATATAGCGTGGCAAGTTTCAGCTGCCATATCTCTGGATTGAAAAAAATAATTTAGATCCTCCAAATCGCCCAGGTATTGTTAACCCTTTCTGTAAGAAAAAAATCAACATTTATATGAGAAAATTCTCTACAAATGTTTTCATCATGCTACATCTTGTTGGAAAGCTCGGAGTATCGTCTTTGAAATCACATAGATATGGTGTTCCATTTCGGCCATTTTTGCGTCGCGCGTCGCAGGCGACGGGAAGGGCGACGTCGCCCTTCCGGTCGCTCTTCCCGTCGCGTTCTTATAATGTTAAGAGATAGAACGCGACGCGACGTCGCCCTTCCCGTCGCGCGTCGCTTTAATCAACACGACGCGATGGGCGACGTCGCCCACGACGTCGCTCGCGACGTCGCCCATCCCGTCACCCTTCCTGTCGCGTTCTTATAATGTTAAGAGATGGAACACGACGCGACGTCGCTCTGTTTAAACGCGACGTCGTGGGCGACGTCGCCCTTCCCGTCGCCTTCCGGTATTTTAGGACAAAATCGAGCTGCGCATGCTTAAGGAGCAGCTATTGCGATGTGGGTCGTATGGTGAGGCCGCCATTTCATGAATGAGCTCTGCCACTATCGACGAAGAAAATGTCGGCGTAAATGAATAATGCTTATCCTGCATTATCGTATAGTTTTTAAACGGTGTTAAATATTAGTCCATGCTTGGAATGATACCTGTTATGAAACTATCTCTCGGAAAGCTTGTAACTCGCTATGTTGTACTGTACACATTATATTTTTGCTTCCAAAAGATATGCGCAACCCCCACATCCGTACACGCTGAATGTGTGTGTGGCTTTTATGTGTGCTTTTATGTGTTTGTGTGTTTTCATTTTTCAGATATCCTTACAGTATACCTCCTTATGTTACTACATTGACCAGGGCGTTGAAAATATCCTTTTATTTACTGCTGTCCAACACTGTATACCGGTACTCAACCTGTCACGTCCCGACAGATTGTAGTAGATCTTTTAGCGTTCAATTTAGCAGAGAGAGATAGTGCTACAGCTCTCAAAAAGAAAAAAAAGAAGAAATTATGATGGAATTGAAGTCATTTTACTGTGAGAATTATGTTCTCTCTATTCTTTCTAAAAATTGATTGAAGAATATTAGTTTTTCTGCACTCTTCGAATTATCCGGCATTTCCACGATCGTACTAGACGTTTGACGACAATTGAACTTCAAATTTAAGACGAGTTCTTGGAGTTCGGGTAAGTTGCTCTTAACTCATGGCCGTAGACAAGGGGGGCATGGCCCCCTCCCCCCAAATATTTGCAAGACAAACAAAAAATAGACGTGTTTGTGAAATACATATTCCCCACTGCGTGTTTGTCAGAGGGGAAAGTGGTCAAGCAGAGGAAACGAGGCATGTTTAAGCATACAGTTAATAGGGGAGTTCCGAATCGCCTTTTACATCTAGACTGCTGGCGCTCGTGTTGTTAAGAGTTGAGAGTGATTCTTGGCCTTATTTTCTACGAAAATCTGTCGTCGATAATTGCATGTATAAAATTCTCTAATCGAACTTGTAAATCAATGAGAAAATCATGTCCGTTTCAGTGCACCAGCGCTGGCAGTTGCGAATCACTTTGGTAAGAAGCGGATCACGCCATCTAGCGGTCGTTACAGCCGCTGGGTTTATATATATATATATATATATATTTGTAAAGCCTGAGTGATCATTTATCACCAATATTCCAATAGGCGAAAAATGTGGTATCACATGCATGCCTGGACTTTGTTGGATTGCCATTACTGAGGCAGAAATTGTTCATAGACAACGACGGCCTGATCTGTCTGACCATGCCATATACGGAAACTATCCTCACCAATTAAATTAATTCTCTCAGGATTTCGATAGTTCGTTATTTGTTCACGGACGACACCATTCATTTAGGATTGAACCTGACGGACCTGGTTCAATAGAAACCTGTCGAAAATGTTTCCCCATCTGACCTGATATACTGCATGGAATTCAGATTCAAATTTAAGAAAGTTACACACACGTTCCATCGTGTTTCTGACAGCTGAACGAATTCTACTCGCATATTCAAGATTACAATATATAAACTCTCTAAATGGACATCGGACATCTATTTAGCATCTATATTTGGACAAAAGAAAATAGAGGAAAGGACACACAGATATATTTTCCCAATTTTAATAATGAAATCTTTAATTTTGAAATCTTTGGTATGTGTGTGGTGGGGTGGGGGAAGGGTGGGATGAGGGGTGAAGACTATCCCGTTCTGTGACTTAAAATTATTCTAAAGCAATAACTTTGCCCAAGAGACATTTGTCCGTGTGCAGTCTTCAATGTCACAATTCGTAATCCGGAATTGACATCTCTAATGCCGCATTATGTTACAATGCTGGCGAGTTAAGGGTTATCGCAAATCATTAGATATTGTGTTTGACCAATAATATGATTCAGTCACTGAAACGAATACTGAAATTACCACTTAGAGCCATCTTATTTCTCGTAGATTCAACACTTAAGAAATCACACGCGTTTTTGTCTCAGCGTGAATTTGCCATTGCGTGGTACCGGAAGCATTACCATGCCGAATTGACCGAGAAACAAACAACGCAGGTCGGTTGTTCGACATTTATTTGGGTCCACAGAAACAGATGTTCCAATAAAAATAGAAAAGATTTACACAGATGCTTTATTGAAGAAATATAAGGCGTTCATTAGGAAAGTGATCCGCAAGTCACCGTGAATCGGAACCCACAAAACTACTGTATAAATTCCCTCCAAAATGTACAAAACACGTATTCCCTCCAAAACCACAACCTGGATGAGTCGCTGAGCTATTTAGTTTGCACAACGTTTTTTGTGTTGACCAAGTTTGAGGTTTAATAACCCTGGAAAGAAAATACCCACACATAAAAGCAAGAAAAGAAAAAAAAAACTGGTTACAACGTGTGCGTTTTAATGTTGAGTTTTATTCACTGGGAAAGGCCAAGAACGCATCTCCAGTCATCTGGGATCCTGGAGCTTCCGGGGCCTAGGCGGCCCCTGGACCCTCGCCTTATTGTGCTGTCATAGTATAGCTCCCCCCCCCGCCCCAAATCTGAAAACTTGTCTACGTCCTTGTAACTGCAGGGGTTCTTTCCTCAATTTCAAGAAAAATTCAAATCTCGTTGATATGCACTCTCAAAATAATTCATGGATTTTGTTCCAGGTTTTATTCAGGCCATTTGACGACAATTGTGTTTCAAGGATAAATTTTTTTTAAATATTTTTTTTGAAAATGAGGAAAGAATCTCTGCAGTTAAGAGCAACTTACTCGAACTCCAAGAACTCGTCCTGAATTTTAAGTTCAATCGTCTAGAACGATCGTGGAAATGCCGGACGATTTAAAGAGTGCAGAAGTACTAATATTCTTCAGTCAGTTCTTAGAAAGAGTAGAAAGAACAACATAACTTCAATTCCATCACAATTTTTTTGTTCTTTTTGAGAGTTATGGGACTATCTCTCTCCGCTAAATTGAAAGCTTATAGATCTACACTACAATCTGTCGGGACGTGACAGGTTAAGTAACGGTATACAGTGTTGGACAGCAGTAAATAAAAGGATATTTTCAACGACCTGGTAAATGTGGTCACATAAGGAGGTATACTGTAAGAACAACTGAAAAACATAAACACATAAAAGCACACAGAAAATCCACACACACATACACGCGTAAATCCAATGGGAATAAAGAAATTTAAGACGATTTACGGATGTGGGGGTTGCGTATATTTTTTGGAAGCGAAGATATAATTTGTACAGTACAACACAGCGAGTTGCAGACTTTCCGAGAGATAACTTCATAACAGGCATCATTCCAAGCATGGACCAATATTTAACACCATTTAAAAGCTATACGATAATGCAGGATAATCATTATTCATTTACGCTGACATTTTCTTCATCGATAGTGGCAGAGATCATTCATGAAATGACGGCCTCGCCATACGATCCACATCGGAATAGCTGCTCCCTAAGCATGCGCAGATCGATTTTGTCCTAAAATACCGGAAGGCGACGGGAAGGGCGAGGTCGAGTTTAAACAGAGCGATGTCGCGTCGCGTTCTATCTCTTAACATTATAAGAACGCGACGGGAAGGGCGACGGGATGGGCGACGTCGTGGGCGACGTCGCCCATCGCGTCGTGTTGATTAAAGCGACGCGCAACGCGAGACGGTAAGGGCGACGTCGCGTTCAAAAAGGGCGACGTCGCGTCGCGTTCTATCTCTTAACATTATAAGAACGCGACGGGAAGGGCGACGGGAAGGGCGACGTCGCGGGCGACGTCGTGGGCGACGTCGCCCTTCCCGTCGCCTGCGACGCGCGACGCAAAAATGACCGAAATGGAACACCATACGTAGACGACGATATCTATATCTTCGCTTAACAAATACTCACGCGAGATTTGATTCCAAATTGAGATCGTCAAAACTACCCGTGCAGGGTGAATGAAACAAGTCTTATAAAAATATGCCCAATTCATATTTCTACTCTTAAGATATATTTACTGAGCTCGTCGCTTGTGCATATAAGACGAGTGGTCTTTTCCAGAATTTTGGGGTATTAAGTATCCAACCGTACAAAATGTAACATTCATACCAAATTTTCTTAGTAATCCTGGAAAAAGTTTTGCTCTGTTTTCCTCATTTATCTACGTTCGGTTACCATGGAAAAACCTATTTCGTAATTAGTAGCTGTTAGTTAGCTGTTAGTAAATTCAGTCTCCAAAGTGGAACCAAGGTATGTAAATCTGCATGTGTATTATACATAACCAATGTAATTAAACAAAACTCTAGATATAATGAAAAATTTTCAAATACACCAAGGATGCCATTTCTTTCTGTCCTATGTCATTATGTGTGACAGCTCCGTTACTGTGAAGTGTGAGTCAGTTTTGTAACCATGGTGTCAGAATATACATCACTAATTCAATAATCGAGTATCAGCAAATGTTTACTCATCTAACTTGGAGGCTTATAGATGGTTACTGTATTATTCCACACGAGAGTGATATACTAGTAGATCGCACTTGTCTGCGTTATTAACGAATTCATGACATACCAAAATAGCGTCACCATATGTGAAGTTGAATCAGGGGATCGAGTTTTAAATAGTGTGCACGAGCGGTTCCGCAGCTTGTCGCGTTCACTTTTACTCTACTTTTGAATCTTACGAGAGCCAGCTCGTCCCTGTCAAACTGTGTTGAAACGATATGAATTTCACCAGGATAACCTTATTACAGGTACATACAGTGTAAGAAGTTCGGAGAATTCTGAGAATCCATGACCGCACAGTTGTGGCCTAATGGTTAGTGTGTCGGCTTCGTAGGCGGTAGGTACTGGGATCGATCCCAGGTCGGGACAAACCCGAAATTGAAAAATGGAACTTGTTGCTTCCTCGCTTACGCTCAGCATTTAAAGGATAGAATTAAAGCTCGTGTGAAACACGGGCGAAGAGCATTTCCCCAGATAATTGTTTAACACATAATTTGGTGCTCACAGGGCTTTAGATCTCTCCAATTTGGGCACATCTCCTATTAGATATGGCAATTGTTTTTAGGATGGGACAGAGGGTGGGGCACATACCCCTGGGGGATGAGCAATCAGGAATCATCCCTGGTAGTAGTGCCTCTGAGATGGGATTTCTTTACCAATGGGCGAAACCCAGGACGAAACCAACTCTATTTTGTGTGTCACGGCCCACTGACATTAAAAAATCGAATAAAAATAAAATTTCAAATTGCCACTTATATTTTTCATTCCTGATTGTATGAATTAGCTGTTGTATTCTATTTGAAACAATGCCGGCAAATAAAAATGCCAAACAACAAAAATAAATACCTTTCACTATAATTTTTCACTGTAAGTCAGCGAATTGTTGTTGTTGTAAAGTGCTGCTAATAGTAATTAGACAATAACGACATTGAATGTAAATCGGGAATCTTCGATGGCTGTGTGATCTATCACTGTGTCATGGCACCCATATTCCGACAGTGATGCGGTATGCCACAGCTTGAAAATGGTGGGTGTTTCAACAGCTCAGCCGATACAGAATGGTTTTAAGTTACTGTTGAAGCATGAAGCTGAACATTGCAACAAATGCAAAACTCGCTAGATTTTTCTGGAAGACAACCACAGACACAACAATGATGATGACAATGTTAATAGATTTGAAGTGTATGTTGGCAGTTAGTATGGGACTTAACATACAGTTTTTGACCTTGTGAAAATAGGTCAACTTCAGTCATATTCATAGGCTTCAGGTCCAGCATCAGTTGCATATGTGGTATCAATTTAGAAAGCCTAGCTATACTTCATGTTATATCATTATAATATACAGTATATAACCTTGAAAACATAGGTTCAGTCAACTGGGATAGGCTTCTAGTCAGTCACCAATTGCACAAGTATTAAGAATTTGGAGAGCCTACATGTATCTTCACTCCTTTAAAAATCATTGCTAATGCTACATTTGACTTGAACACGTGGAGGTCATTCATTTCCACTGGGCTTCTGATCCATCACCAGCTGCATATGTGGTATGATAAGAAAGATGGACAGACAGAGAGACAGATCATTGGGGCATCATTAAATATTATCTTCAAAGTCTAAATATTCTGTCAGAATGCACCAGAACACATCATTTTACTTAAATTAGATATACATGTAAAATTTCCCAGATGGGATGTGCCATATAGCAGGGATGCAGAAGTTCCACTTCAAAAATCTTTCTACTGTTTCAGTCTAAAAAATAGTTATCAACAGTTGTAACTAGTATGCTGTCAAAATGCAACGGTATATGCCATTTCATATATCGAGTTTCAAATAAATTCTGCAGACCTTCACATAAATAAAAAAAAAAGAGCATTAACTGAGTGATAATTTGTGATTTTATTCATTGAAAATTGACCAGAATGCATCTCGAGACATCTGGAAGCTCAGGGCTTTACAGCCACTGGGGGCTAACAAAATATAATTGGCATACCAATGAACTGGATCAAATTACTACATCAGTATTGGAGATTGAAGTGTTTACTTTGTTGATACAAGCAATCCACCAGTCCCCTTATGTAAAGTGCATTGTGCAATAAGTCAACCACTTCAGATTTTGTAGCTGAATGGTCAACATACAGGCATACATTACATGTAGGCATGCCAGGTATCAGTGTATCAGTGTATGTCTATTTGACCAAAATGCCCTGAATCGAAGCTCCCTTATACCTGCAATTCTTCATACAGTATAGCAGCATATTGTCCCTGGTTGCATTTTAGTTATTTGTGTAAGCAGGGCCTGGTCTAGTCTAGATTTAGATACATTCAGTTGTCAATATCCCCACTGCCACATGCCTATGCCAGTGCTAGCAGCACCAATGTCCTGTCAATCCATTTTAAAACCATAATGTTAATAAAATTATGAATTGTAAAAAAGACTGTATATAAATTAAGCATTTTGTTGATGGGCTGCGAAATCCGTATGGGATGTGGCCCAAAAGCAATGTCAATCATTTAAAAAAAAAGGTCAATCCTTTGAAATCCTTAGCCTGTCTAACAACATCACAATAATAAACTTCATGAAGAGCCAATCAATTGTGCTATATACGTTTACTGTCTATAGTAACACCCAATGATGAACAAATATCACAAAACCACAAGATGAAGCAAAATCTCCAGATGTGGCCTGGGGGATGTAGACATTGGACTGGAGTCATGAGATTTCACGTATTAGAAAAAAGGCCATTGGGCTTACAAGGGACGTGAATTATAACACTGGGAATGTTATATTCATGTTCAGCAAATGAGAATTATTTTTCCCAGATTCAAAGAAGTAAATTTCCATTTTGTAAAAAAAAAATCCTATTTTGGAATGCAAAAACGCGCCTCCATGATTATACCCAAATTTCATCGAAATCAAACAAGTTGTTTAGAAGATATCGTGTTACACAAGTTTACTTGAATACATGTTTATAGTGCCACCTAGTGATGACCAAATACCACGAAAAACAAGCAGGTGAAATGTAAAGCCCTAGGAAGATGGCGCATAAAGAGTTCAATGGCAAAAACTTTAATCATGATAACGGTTATGGAGGTTTTGCCGTCAAGTCAAATAATTGAAAGTTTTCATTTAAATGACAATTTATTTGCACTGAAAGGGAATTATCATGTGGCAATCCTATAGTTATGCTTGAAAACCTGGAATAGAACAATTTTTAAATATTTCTCCAAGCGAATTAGTGAATTTTCAATTCACGAAAAACTTCTTTTTTTTGAGATGCAAAAAACGTGTCTTTAAAATTATGCCAACTACACCAAAACCTTTTCAGCACATTGCCTATCCTTCAAGACCATTGTAATAAAATTTCCTAGAAATCAAACAAGTCGTT
Source organism: Hanleya hanleyi (assembly GCA_036873755.1). Classification (NCBI taxonomy): domain Eukaryota; kingdom Metazoa; phylum Mollusca; class Polyplacophora; order Lepidopleurida; family Hanleyidae; genus Hanleya; species Hanleya hanleyi. The sequence continues at coordinate 41,010 of JAVTVY010014533.1, read as the reverse complement.
CAGACGAAATCGTCACAGAAAGGTTTACCTATGCTCTGACTACAACGCCACCTAGTGGTGAGCAGCGGCTATCAAAACACAACCAGAAAAATTTCCCAGGCCTAAGGAGATAGCACACAAAGTTTGACCCGAAAATATTTAACGGTTTCAGAGATATTCACGTTTAAAGTCGCGGCGGCGGCGGCGGCGGTGCCGGCGGATCCGGCGGAGCCGTTTCTCATGAAAACATAAGAGCATCCACTTTGTGGAAATGCTCTAACAAGTACTGGTTCGCCCGGTGTCAGTATAATATGACTGAGTGGGGTGTCATGTCTGCACACGGCATGATATTTCAGTGGGACAGCGCTATCAAATGGCAGCATTAGATGTGCTCTGTTACAAGTAGATCCAACGTCCCGCCTGACTATCACCACTCTCCCCAGAGGCAAGAAGTTCCGTGGGTGTTTTCAGCAGTGTGGCTGTCACAAAACTACACGGAGGTCTTGTGAATAGGATTAGATTCAGTTAATGGAGCGATTTATGGATTGGCTTTGAATCAGAATGACTTACCCTCTCATGTTCCCGAGCCACATGGCCGGTAGATGAGTGGCTATCAGAGAAAGAGGTACACAAATACAACAGTCACACAGTACCCAGCAATGCTACCTCCTGAAAAATTAATAAATATTTTTGAGAATATATCAATTCTTTCTTAGGAATGTAATGCCTCATACAGTAACGATTTCACGAGCTTCGTTACTTCCCTACTCGGCAGAAGGGCGAAGGGTTATACGTGCAGGTGATTAGACGAAAGCTAACTTTTACAATTCAAGCGATATGAGAAACAATTGTATCATTTGCAGATGCGTTGCCACCGTAAACTGGTCTGATTCAGGTGAAGACGATCATTTGAAAAAAACGCTCCAAAATCCCATATCTGAAAATGAGTGTGCGCGACAGTTGTTAAGAATAAGGACAGAGATGGAATCTGCCATGATAATGCTAATAAATGTAAATGGGCATATTGCAACGACGGCCATCTTCAATATCGGGATTCATGATTATGGCCGCATTGATATGGTCATTTTCAAAACAGGTATTTTTTGGTCGATTTTTCGATCAGATTTTCTGATTTTTTATTTATATGTTTTCTTTGCAAAAACTGCATGGTAAATAATAGACTGGTGTGAAATACAAACAATTTTCTAGTGTCCCACATGGCCGCCATTTTGAATGTACCTATGATTCTCTGCTCGAGGTTTATGTAATTAGGCTTACAAATGACCCCAGTATGATAAACTAAAATGACGCGAAGGGTCTGCTCTCATTTTTGTCGTTCCGGAGATAGGGGAGAAAGATTGATAATGTCCCCCCCCCCCCCCCGGGCCTGATAGGGTTAAACCCTTCTTCAGAAAGACAGTTGGAAAACAAAGAAATAAAATCAGGATTTGGACATTCGATGTCCAGAAAATAATTTCTTCCGATTTACGTTATGTTAAGGTTATAATCATTCGCATAGTGACATTATTTTCCTTGGACACGATACACAAACGTATTGTAATAATAATAACCTGTAAGTATAATCCAGTTATTCGCATTTTGCATCCAGAAGAATCGTTGAAGTATCGACGATTGGATAGTGTGAATAACGGTGGGGGGGGGGGGGGCATACTCATTCGCAACTTCTCGGGGATCTCCGGTTTGAGATGTCCCTCGAAGGCCATTGACGCCATATTGTACTAGAGCGTGGTCACGTGTGTTTCGGTCTGTCAGGGAACTGTCAGTGACGTCACGGGAATTATATCTTGCCAATACGTGGCGTGTGTACCATTTAAACTGATGGTTTTCTATTGAAACGTGCGTCGAATGAAAAGAATAAACAGTTTTTAGAATATCTGCCGTAAATCAGAGACTCGCAGGGAAATATTTGCTGGTCGGGGATTAAGGCTTCCGCGAGAGTGATTGGGCTTCGGAGCCATGCGTATTAAATCGTCCCGGCGCGTCACATCTGGAGATTCATAGGAAATTCATGTTGTCGTCCCCCGAGCGTAGAATCAGTCCCCTTCGTAGATTTCCGCTCGGGAGTTCCGAATGGGGGCATACTGTAATTAACGAGTCAGGATCGGGCAAAAACTATTTTATTTTACATCACATTAATATTTACTAATTTATCACGCAGTTTTTGCGGAGAAATTTCATAAATAAAAAAATCGGAAAATCTGACTGAAAAATCGACAAAAAAATGCTGTTTTTGAAAATGACGTCACTGTGACGTCAACATGGCGGCCATCTGGGATTTTTTCAAACATTTTCTGGTAGAGCTTGGCCCAAGGTGAGTTTCAGCCACCTAGCTCAAGGAGTAAGAACAATAATTAGGGGAGAGGAGGCCCAAGGCCACAACAGGTTCCAAAAAGCCCAGGCCAGATAGGGTTAATAACTTATGTTCAAAACGTTACTTCCGTTCAATCCTGAGTTTGGGCGGGATCTTGGTTTCTATTGAATGCCGGTTGTGTACGAGCGTCTAGTCCATCATTCAATATTCAGCCGTCGTCCATTAAAGAATCTCATGCGCTTAGGACAATGATCAAGAGGACAGAAAAGAGACAATTCAACAGTAAGGCCAATAACTTCGCAGCAAGAGTTAGAATGCTGCCCAAAACATCATCACATCATTTCTAGCATTATCCGTTTTTTATTCGTTATAAATTTCATTTTCAGAGTAATTGCATTCAACTGCTGTTCTCTGTAAAATATACAAAATTTATTCCTAATGTGTTTTACTAATCAATAATCATCAGCATTGTGCTTTGTCTATGCCCTATGCTAATGTGTATGTTGTTGTGCTGTCGAACAAAGATGTAAACATATACATGTATGTGCCTATATTCGACGTTCGAGGAGAAGAATGACATTGGACTTACCGATAGTATGAATCACATTGTTCACAATATTTAGTAGGTTCATCTTGTATGAGGAATACAGATACTACATACGAGAGGTTGGGTGTTATTCACTCACCAGCACAAGTCTGGAATGCAATGCAATCTCAAGTGACATCTTTTGGCTAGATATTCAAAACAAATGTGGCGCCAACTTTGGGCAGATGTGAACGAGAAATGCATCACAATCGACACCGTGTGACAGGATATCCGCATAGCAAATTTAGAAACAAAATATTAAGCTTGGTCTCCAGGTGACACCACCCATCTATGTGCATGGACGGAACGCAATACCAAACAACCTCAGTAGTATATAGCCGTGATTTAAACTCACATTTTCCAGGGAGGTAACTCTTGGTTCCCTGCTTCCGCCAGGGGGCGCCACCAGTCCCGTATGACGTCACTTTCGGTCTGGGTGAATGGGGCGTGACCTGTGAACATGATAGGACATGTACTGACCTGTCTGTGGGTTTTTTCCACAATGTCGTTCACCTCCGTGTGTCTTCTGTCACCTCCGTGTCTCTTCGGTCACCTCCGTGTCTTTTCGGGCAGGTCCGCCATCTTCAGAACATGATAGGCCATGTACTGACCTGCCTGTGGGTTTTTTCCACAATGTCGTTCACCTTCGTGTCTCTTCGGTCACCGCCGTATCTGTTCGGTCAGGCCATCTTCAGAACATTATAGGCCATGTACTGACCTGTCTGTGGGGTTTTCCCACAATGTCGTTCACCTTCGTGTCTCTTCGGTCATCGCCGTGTCTCTTCGGTCAGGGCCGTGTCTCTTCGGTCAGGTCCGTGTCTCTTCGGTCACTTCCGAGTCTCTTCGGTCACCTCCCGAATATACAAGTGGGGTTTTTCCCACAATGTCATTCACTTCCGAGTCTCTTCGGTTACTGGGAATGTCCGAATGTTCAACATCCGGGTTTTCCCCGGCCCGGCCCGGCCCGCCCCGCCCTGGCCGCAGCGCGCGCGCGAGCGGGTTATCCGGAAATGCGCGGCATCACGGGAAGTGCGCGGTGAATGTCGGGTCAAAAGGTCAAAGGTCACATCCAGGTCAAAAGGTGACCCTTTCGGCAATGTTCGGCAACAATGTTGCGGCATCGATATACAGAGCTTGAACACAAAAAGGGGATTGTAAATCAACCTGGGAAGGAGGGGCAGGTCCATTTGCACCAATCAGCGGTCGAGAAAAAGAGCCAATGAGCGATCGATAAAAGAACCAATGGACGGGTACTAGAATTTCGCTCACGTCTGCGCCTACAACCGGGTACTAGAATGCTTTCGCCTACGTCCGCGCCTACATCCGGGTACTTCTATGTAGGTGTATAAAAGTAGGATTTTTTAGGGCACCGGAGCTATACCATGACACGTGGAGAAGATTTTCCAGAGGATCCAGGAGCGCCTCCGGCGCTGTAATCTTTGTTGTTGTTGCTCTCTTTTTGCACTAACCAATCAGAATAGTACGTATCACGGACTACACCCGTAGAGCTACGTATAGGCGCGCATGTGTGACATGGTCTATGAAACACGTCCCTCTGGATCCCACACCTTCATTTCTACGGTTGCAGAGCCATGACGGACATCCATCCCTATGCGACTCGCATTTTACAGCATGCGACCGTGGTTAATTCACTCACGGGTTACCGAGCAGTGACGCGGTCCATGTTTGCAGATGCCGACGACAACGAGGGGCGACGCCAGATCCTGAAAGAGTTCACAGAAGCGGTCCTCGACAGAGTGCACACGATGCAGAGGTGTGCCATCACTCACCACTACTGGACTATGACAGCCATCCTTGATGCTCGGGCTATGGACCACGAGCGCTCGCGCCGGAACCAGCGACGGCTGGTTGGCCTCACAATAGTCTTTGCCCTATTGACACTGGCGCTGTGGCATTGACAGTTGGACCTCACCATAAATACGAGGGTCAGACAGAGTGTGTGTCATTCACCGTTCGTCATTGAGTCAAGCACGTCACCAGTCCTACGAGCCATTCTTCCACTTACACTTATGAAGATAAAGTCACCCTCGTGGAAGACCGTGGAGATGTTTGCTGGTCGCGCGCTGAGACCGTATCGAATACGGTTACGCTACACCGTGACGGCTGGACCAAATTTAAACGGGTGTTGAGCGGTGAGCTCGACGGAAACCTCATCCACATAGACAATGCCATCTACGTACACCGTGCACCCTTCTTCCCACGCCTGGGCCGTTACCAAGACCCTACGCGAGGCTTCACCATAGACCCCGATCTGTGGACTGCCTTCGAGAAAGTGGTGCCTATTGTGGACCAGCTGTTTACACCGGACGAGCGGTCAGCTGTTCAGTTGGAGTGGGCTCGTGCCCTGAGTGAAGCGGCGGCAGAACCCAATGAACAAATTACCAAACCTAGCAATGAAGCGGAGGCAGACGATGATGCCATTGGTTATCCGGCTAGACTCAGTCAGCCCAGTGATATGACGACCCGATCCTTTGATCTCACGGGGTTCTCCCTATAAATACGAGAGACAGACAAATCTTGTACCATTCACGTACTGACCATGGCGGAGCATATAATACGGGCGTATCTCAGCTTGACCCCCGAGGTCTTCCTGCACGTTTATGCGGATACGGTCGATATCATGGAGGAGGTGGGAGACATCTGTGATGCGGACCTTACACAACCGTGCCCGGTTCACATTCGTCTGTCCCGAGAGGGCTGGACCAAATTCAAACGGGTGTTGTCTGGTGAAGTGGACGGCGACCTCATTCACTTGTGTCACGATGTGTACATCCGACGCGGCCCTTTCTTTGCTCAATTGGCTCGGCTAGATGGGGGTACAGTGCATTTTACCCTTCACCCTGATCTATGGTCTGCATTGGAAGATGCCGTGGTAGATGTGGATCAAGTGCTTACGGAGGAAGATCGGTCATCAGACGAGGTGGACTGGTCATTTACCATGGACAATGTGCTGGCAGAAGCCAACGAAGAAAATCAGAAAGAAACTCCGGTCCAAGATATACCCGTTATAAATAAACGATAGAGCCAGGGTCCATCATCATTTGTCACCATGAAGAGCTGGGAGAAGGTGTTGGATAACTTACACTACAGTCCCGACAGTCCGGTGGCCTATAGTGCATTGACGGCTCTCTATAGAGCGGCCAAACCATAGGGGATACAACTTGCTCAAGTCCGAGATTGGTTAAGAAAACAATTACAAGCGTCTAGTCCGTCATTCATAATCCAGCCGTCGTCCATTAGAGAATATCCGCGTCCATAATCCAAAGACCTATTCCATTTCCATATAACAGTATTAGCACCAAGACACTTATACCTTACATCGAGCTGCCCGTCGCCATTTTCTACGGAACCGGGTCATCGTGGGAGGACTAGATGCCCAATGGCAAGCGGATTTGGCCGATATGAGCGCCTTTGCCAAACACAACGATGGGAATCGGTATATCTTGACGTGCATCGATATCCTGTCGAAGTATGCGTGGGTGGTACCCATCCGGACGTAAACGGGGGCGAATCTCATAGCAGCGTTCAAGGACATCTTCAAGACCGGGCGCAAACCCATGTATTTGCAAACCGACGAAGGCACGGAATTCCTCAGTTTCTGAAAGCCCAGAAGGTGTTTTTCTTCCATACGTACAACGAGACCAAGGCTTCCGTGGTGGAAAGGTTCAACCGGACATTCAAAGGCCGCATGTATAAATATTTCACCTGTAAGAATACAAGGCGGTACAACGATGTTCTCCCGAAACTTGTGAGTGGTTACAATCGAGCCTATCACTGGAGTATAGAGAGAGCCCCCATTACCGTCACCCAACGCAATGAAGCCCACGTCCGGCGTGTCTTGTACCCCAGGCAATCGCAGCGAACGACGAAGGAGGTGTACAAGGTCGGGGACCCTGTGCGGATCAGTAAAGTCAAAGGTCAATTTGAGAAAAGTTACTTGCCCAACTGGAGCGATGAGCACTTCCTGATTAAACGGCGCCTACCCTGACAGCAGCGAGTCTATGAACTGTAAGATCTTCAAGGGGAACCGTTGCTAGGGACGTTTTACGAGACGGAATTACAGCCTGTCGTAAAAACACAGCAAGACTACTACACGGTGGAGCAGATTTTGAAAACGAAACGTCGGCGTGGCAAACTGTTTCATTTCGTGAAATGGCAAGGCTGGCCCAGTTCCTTCAATTCCTGGACGGCGGCCAACCAGGTGAAACGACTATAAAGCCAGACACCACTACCGCCATCCTTCATTCCACGTTCGACCACGGTGCTATGGACAAGCAGCAGCTGCCTCTGAACACAGCGTCTCCCAAAACGCGCAAAGCGCAAGTGGGCTTTGTGGTGATATTGCTAACCCTGTTGAGTGTGTTGTACGGAGGTGTGTTTTACGACGTAGCCTATGTCAGCACGCTACTTAACCAACTTAGAACTCCAGCTGTGAGTGGCAGTGAAACCAGTCTACAGATAGCACCAGTCACCTCCGTGATCGAAACGAGCCCAGTCATCACCACCACCACACCACGTGTACAAGCCACATCGAGCTCCACACCAAGTATACAGTCAACACCTACACCAAGTATACCCACTACGTCTGAAAACCCACCGGATTTCATCCCTCAGAGTGAACAGACAACGACGACGGACGTTGTACCCACCACTACTCCAGTTCACTCGTACCAAATTCACAAGAGCGGGTTACCACGACAGCGGATACACCTCGAACCATGGACCCTCGGTGGCAGCATCCCTTCACTTGCGTCATCGCAGGACCGACGGGCTCCGGCAAAACGCACTTCGTCAGGAAGCTCCTTCAACACGCCGAGAGCATGATCACCCCACCCATTGCCCGAGTCGTGTGGTGTTATGGAGAATGGCAGGCAGCATATGCAGCAATGCCCCACATCACGTTCGTGGAAGGCCTACCTAACCTGGCCGATTTGGAACCGGACACCTTGGTGGTTCTGGATCATCTCATGGCGGAGACGGATGCGCGGGTCACCCAACTCTTTACCAAAGGCAGCCATCATCGACGGCTCAGCATCATCTACATTGTGCAGAATCTGTTCAGTAAAAACAAAGAACATCGGAACATCAGCTTAAATGTCCACTACCTGGTGGTCTTCAAACACCCGAGAGATACCACTCAACTGCTGCACTTGGCGAGACAGATGTATCCCGACCGCACACCGTTTGCGTTGGAAGCCTTTAAAGATGTGACAACCCCTCAGCACGGGTATATGCTCTTCGACCTCAAGCAAGCCACCCCCGATCACCTTCGACTACGGACCGGGATCTTTCCCGGAGAGGCCCACCACGTGTACATGCAAAAATAATGTAAACACACCCACAGTGGCGCCCCCATCTGGAGTGTGTGTGTTTGATGATGGGGATAATAAAAAGAATTAATACCACAGCATGGTTGACTTTGTCTCTATTCTCTGAGGTAGATAAAAAGGGCAGAGTTGTGGGTTCTGGCATTAGCTGTACATGATGTCTGCGCGAGTACGGAAGCATGCCCCGACGCTCCGTGTATTGAAGACGCCCCCACCCGAGTTGGTCCGAACCATTGTACGCGGTGCGAACCCTGACCGTGTACGCTCTCTGTGCGAGATCGGGTACAACCTGTTGAAAGGCAACGTACCACTGACTCCGGCTCAGAAGACCAAGTTGACCAAGCATAAGACAGGTCTCCGAACCTTAGTCCAGAAACGAGTCTCTCAAACACAAAAGAAAAAGGTGTTACAGAAAGGCGGCTTTCTCGGGGCCATCTTAGCACCGTTGGCCGCTTCCGTGTTGGGTCCAGTATTGGGTGGACTCTTCGGCCGACTATGAACCACACGAACAAAATGGTCCTCGTCGAACCACGGTTCCTTCAAAACCTCCAATCGCCCTACCCTGTCCCACCTACGGTGAAGACCATAGACACCCTCGATGAGAGAGATGCAACAGATCTTACAAAGACCGGGGTTAAGCAACAGTGAGAAAGTACAGCAGTACAATGAGACGCTTCAACGGTACATGACGTTCATGGACCAATACAAAACCCTCTCTACCCCACCACCACCACCACTACCACGCGACACACCGCCGACCTCAGCACCGCTCCAACAGCCGCCATTACCAGGGATACCACCCACAGCCCCACAGTGGGTGGAAGACGAAGTGCTGAAGAGTGTACCTGCATCGTTCAAGAAACAAGCTGGCCTGGTATTACAACGGATGAAACAGAATCCTAACATGACTTGGAATGATAAAGGCGAACAACTGGTACAGAATCAGGTTGTCCCCGGGACCCACATGACGGGTTTAGTGAATGACCTGATGCGTAAACGCAGGTCGCACACAGATCCTCGAGGATGGGAGGTCTTCGATCAAGGCTTGAAAGACATGCATGTACCGCAAAAATTGGTGGGGAACCCCGAGCGCTGGGCCTGGATGCAGCGAACCCAGCAATCGCCGAGTGACCCACTACCTTCTTGGGAATCCGAGTGGAATCCGACCCCCCAAAACACCACCACAACGGGCACCTTCTTTTCACACTTTTAAACAACCACCCTTGATCAAGGCACCCCACATCCCCAGAGCCGTGACACGTAGCAAGTCACCGCGACGAACACGACGCAGGGCACAACCGCCCAAGGCCTGGAACACCTATTAAAACCAACAGCAGCAGCAGGACAGCTCAGTCGCCATGTTTTACCTCACCCTACCCAGTAACAGTTCACTGGATGTGATTCCTGACAACACCTTGGCCAAGTACGTGACCCAGTTACCGCAACCGTTGCATTTACCTGGGCGCTGGGAATGTGGCCTCGTGGATATCCAATACCTTTACTCGTGGTACAACGTGCGAGCCAATGAAGTGTGGTACGAGGTGACCTACGAAGGAAAAGACATCCGACTCACCCTCCCCGAAGGCCAATACGATTCTCCCAAGGAGTTCATGGGTGGGCTGACAAGACTGTTGCATTATAAGGCTCTACGGGAGGTCACGAATGTTTCAAAACCCATCAAAACCTATCCCTTCAAGAATCACGTGGACTTCGATTACAACGCACACAACGACAAGGCACAGCTCATCGTCACCGCCAACGTGAGTGTCGTACTGAGTCCTATCCTACAGCAAATGCTGGGTTTCGATCTACAGACGTTCGCTGGTCCCACGGCCCACCAAGGCGAGATCCCGATGGATATGAAGTCGGGTATGTACGGACTCTACGTCTACTCGGTCGTGGTGGACAACCACATCGTGGGCGATATCAACACACCTCTGTTACGGGTGGTGCCCATTAAAAAGACGTATGGAGATCAAGTCACCCACGGTTTCACCCACATGCTCTACCTACCCGTACGACAAACCGACATCAACACTATCACGGTGGATATGAGAGATGACACGGGACGGCCGGTGGCGTTCGAACGCGGGAAAGTGTTGCTGACACTTCATTTTCGTGCACGCATGCAACGAGGACATGGACTGGGGAACATACTCGGGAGCATCGTCAAAACGTTCCTGCCCTTGGTGACGCGTGGGGTGAAAGCAATCGGCAAACAAGCGGTACGCAGTGGACTGCAAGTCGCCGGTGATGTCTTGGGGGGTACGGCACCCAAAGAAGCCTTGAAACGGCGGGCCAAAGAAGCAGAAGGCGTCTTGGTGGCCAAAGCACAACGCACCGTAGGGAATAAAAGACCTGCACCACCGAGACCACGCACCAGTCGACGACCGACCCAGCGACGACGCACATCGAAGACCCAGGCTATCTTTTCTTAAAACATGTCCTTGATCCAAGCAGAGTCCTGCCCTTCCACCAACAGTGAATTTGATTTGTGGACCGTCCCGCCCACACAGACCAGTGCCGAACAAGGATTATGAATGGAGCATCTCCCGCTCTCCTTCATCAACGAAACAGGGCCCATCGAGTTCACCATCAGTAATGCGGATACGGCCTATGTGGATTTAGCCCATTCATACTTGTACGTGAAAGCCAAGATTGTCAATGGACATGGCTCCAGAATCGTCGACCAAGCAACGGTGGGCCCGACGAATCTCTGGCTGCACTCGATGTTTCAACAGGTGGATATATTTCTCAGGGACAAACTCATCAGTGACTCGACCAACACGTACCCCTATCGAGCCTACATCGAGACACTGTTGTCGTATGGACGAGAGGCTCAAAAATCTCAACTGACAGCCGCTTTATTCTACCAGAACACAGCCGAGCACATGGGCGTAGAGAACGACAATGTGGGATATAACAAACGGAAGGCTTTGACCGCGAACGGCGTCTCGGTGGATCTCATGGGTCGACTGCACGCAGACATCTTCATGCAAGACCGGTACCTCTTGAACAAGATCCCCATCAAAATTCGACTGATACGGGCGCCTCCGACCTTCGCCTTGATGGCCACTAACGTAGACGGGCACGCAGCTGACTATAAGATTGTCATCCAAAACGCAGTCCTGTATGTCCGAAAAGTGAAACCGAATCCAGCCGTTCAATTGGGACACCTCAAAGCCTTGGAAACAAAACCAGCCCAGTACCCTATCCGACGTGTGCAAACCAAAGTGTTCTCTGTGCCTGCTGGAAATATGAGCGCCAACAAAGAAAACCTGTTCCTGGGGGAACTACCCAAGCGATTGATCCTGGCCTGTGTGGAAAATACCAGTTTCAGTGGAGCCTACCCAGAGAACCCGTTTGACTTTAAACATTTCGGCATCAATTTTGTGGCCCTGCATGTGGATGGACAACAGGTACCAGCCACGGCCTTAACACCGAACTTTGGGAGCGCGAATTTCATTCGAGCCTATCAGAGCCTGTTTACAGCCACCGGTCAAATCAACCAGGACGAAGGGAATATGATCAGTCGGGAGGACTACGCGAACGGATACTCGTTGTTCTGTTTCGATTTCACTCCCACCTTAGAGAACGACCATCAGCTGGCCCTCGCCAAGCAAGGCGATTTACGGTTGGAAATCCAGTTTGCCCGAGCCCTCCGGAGCACCGTCAATGTGATCTTCTACGCCGAGTTTGACAACATCATTCAAGTGGACAAGCCGCGCAACGTCCTGTGTGACTGTTCCACCTAACATGGATACAGACCAGATAACCACCGCGCTGGAGAATGACCCAGAGACACGTATGGTCTTTCAAGGGGTGTTTACCCGAGATGTGTTCCCATTAGACCGTATGTATCCTGCTGCTTACGTTCTCAACACGGACCCGATGGATCGACCCGGTGAACATTGGATGGGCGTGTACATGACAGAACAGCAGGGCGAAGACCCTTACGGCCTGTCACCCCTCCATCCCGATTTAACAGACTTCATGGATCAAGGCACAGAGACGTGGTGTTGGAACAGTCAAACGTTGCCAAAGCCTGATCAGTAGCGTGTGCGGACAATATTGCTTGTTTACCTGTACCATCGATGCCGGGGAAGAACCTTATCTACCATCGTACAGATGTTTGACGATTACCCCAAGGCCGAGGACCGAGATGTACTCGTATATGACTGGGCCGCCCATCATTTCAATGTACAAACCCCGTTCTGGGTTTAAGTTCTTTCAATGTTCAAACCCCCTGTTCTGGGCTTAAGTTCTATCGATTTCAATGTACAAGCCCCCTGTTCTGGGCTTCAATTTTCACGTGGTTGTTCTTACGTTGAATAAAAAAAACAAAATGAGATCTCACCCAGAAAACCCTGTCTTGTGTGCTTTCTATATGAGCATAATGCATGAAGGCTATAACAGACATGTGGGGATTCGGTGAAACTGGCTTCGAACACCATGGAGAAAGTAGCCAATCAGTGACCTAGGATAATCCGAAATTCACCCGCGCAGGCGTGCGGCCGGATAACCCGCACCCGCGCGCGCGCGCTGCGGCCGGGCCGGGCCGGGCCGGACCGGGCCGGGGAAAACCCGGATGTTGAACATCCGGACCCTACGTCTAAGGGGAAAATTGGAACTCTTCTGGGTTCGGAGGTAGTTTTAGTGAAACCAGAAGTGACGTCTGTGCGAACAAGCCACACCACCAAACCACAACCATTGACCCATAGTGGTGGGTCAAACACACTCCCACGCATCCACAAAATGCCTGCTTTCTATACTACGACCAGACTTCGCATGCGCAGACTCTTGAACACGGACGAACCATCAGTCCAGTCGGATGCTGCTTCACGAGAGCTTCAACATAAGACCTCATACGACTCCATCGGACCCATAGTGACCCATGTCGGCGCCAAAATGTCTATTTCCATACATTTTCTCTACTGCGCATGCGCAGAATGACGTCAGTTCCACGTCACACCCAGCTCGTTGGATACTCCCTCACGTATGCTTTACATTGATACCTCACTCGATCCAATCGGCTCAATAGTGGCCCACCTAAACCCCAACACGTCTATTTCTATACTACGGCCAGACTGCGCATGCCCAGACTATTGACAACGAACGACTAGCCCAGGTGGATGCTCCCTCATGACAGCTTCAAAATAAGACCTCATACGACACCATAGGATCATTAGGGGCTCACCTAAACCCTAAAATGTCTATTTCCACACCCTTTTCGCAGAATTCCCTGTCTGCGGATGCGCAGAATGTTGACAACGGCCGAGACACTAGTCCAATCGGATGCCCCTGACATATGCTTCACATTGATACCCCACTCAACTCCATCGGCTCATTAGTGGCTCACCTAGATCCCAAAAAGTCTATTTTCATACCCTTTTGTCTATTGCGCATGCGCAGAATGACGATATTCCGACCCCACGTCCACCCAGTGGGATGCCCCCTCACATAGACTTCACATTGATACCTCACTCGAACCCATCGGTCCATTAGTGGCCCACCTAGACCCCAAAACGGCTATTTCCATACCCTTTGTCTACCGCGCATGCGCAGAATGACGATATTTCAAACCCACACCCAGCCCGTCGGATGCGCCTTCACGAATGCTTCACATTGATACCTCATATGACTCCATCGACCAACTAGTGGCCCACCTAGACCTCAAAACGTCTATTTCCATACGTCTAAAGATTTAATATGCATTCCTAGTACCCGTCCTCCTGCATGGCAGAACTGTACAACCCAGAACAAGTCTGGACATGCCTTGATCTCGGGGAGCCAGGTGTTCGGCACGTGAGCTCACTCACGCAGACGCCAGACCAGGTGTTCACGGTCGCCGCAACATTGTAGCGAACGTGCAACATTGTTGCAATTCGGGAGCCAGGTGTTCGGCACGTGAACTCACTCACGCAGACACATATGCACCAGACCAGGTGTTCACGATGCCGCAACATTGTAGCGAACGTGCAACAATGTTGCAATTCGGAGAGCCAGATGTTCGGCACGTGACAACCCCCATCCCAAGCAGACGACAGCGAAATTCGGGCGGGAAAACCCCACAGACAGCTCAGTACATGTCCTATCATGTTCTAAAATGACCATCCCCATACCCCATACAGGCCTGTATATTGTATAATACAGACCCCAATTGTAGGGGTAATCGAAAAGACAAGGTGAACGACATCGTGGAAAAACCCAACAGACAGGTCAGTCCATGGCCTATCATGGTCTGAGGATGGCAGACCTCACCGAAAAGACGCGGACGTACCCGAAAAGACACGGACCTGACCGAAAAGACACGGAGGTGACCGAAGAGACACGGAGGTGACCGAAGACACACGGAGGTGAACGACATTGTGGAAAAAACCCACAGACAGGTCAGTACATGTCCTATCATGTTCACAGGTCACGCCCCATTCACTCAGACCGGAAATGACGTCATACGGGACTGGTTGCGCCCCCCCTGGCGGAAGCAGGGAACCAACTGTTACCTCCTTGGAAAATGTGAGTTTAAATCACGGCTATATACTACTAACGTCTTGCGCCGATGGGCGAACGTGGATGAACTGCGATCCCAAGCAACATCTTGGGGCATGTTAGCCCTATATCAAATTTTGAAAGGATATGTTAAGTCGCTCTGGTTTTATTGGCCGAAAGCCAAATTTAGTATTTCAACTTGCCATGATTATAAAATCTGTGAATTGGAGCGATATGAAAAATCGACGATGTCTGGCGACTAAAAACAAACCATATGACTCTACACGAAAGCAACCCTCGGCACCGAACATTCAGAACGGAGAATTCGGTGGATTCTCGGACGTAGCCTTAGTATCTTAGCCGCGGTTTTATTGCGACTCTTCATATGGAGACTATGAAATATCCACACGGCCCCTAGCACCGGCTTAAACGGAATTAGATATGCTAGTCCGGAAGCTGTGATGACATATCAGTTCAAACAACTCATTTGATGTTAATGGATGAGCATCTTCGGCGTCTGATGGGGTAAACGCCTCAACATGGGATAAACCTAGTAATTGGAAGAATACCAAGAAAAACTAACATGTAATGCCCGACGTCGTACGGCTTTAAATTCCCACCAAAACAATAAACCTACATATATTTGTCGAGTGGCATGTACATACGGCGGGCCTCATAATATTTAATTGGTTGATCTTGTTTGAAGAATACAGATTTCATAAACAAGAGGTTGGGTGTTATTCACTCTGGGTTTTCTCTTGTAACAAGCTTCACGGCGTTTGACTGACGCAGAATGTCTTCCTCTGGGATTAAAACAATAACACAATGAAGAAAGGTATTATTATTTCGCACGTTTCCGACAGGCAGATAACTACGGAAGCGTATTAGTGCCAGTGTGAAAAAAAAAAATCCGAGATTTATCTCCTAATTAGGACATAATATCTCCTAATTAGGAGATAATTATCTCCTAATTAGGACATATTATCTCCTAATTAGGAGATAATAAGTCCTAATTAGGAGATAATTATCTCCTAATTAGGAGATAATTATCTCCTAATTAGGACTTATTATCTCCTAATTAGGAGATAATTATCTCCTAATTAGGAGATAATTATATCCTAATTAGGAGATAATATGTCCTAATTAGGAGATAATTATCTTCTAATTAGGAGATAATAAGTCCTAATTAGGAGATAATATGTCCTAATTAAGAGATAATTTTCTCCTAATTAGGAGATAATAAGTCCTAATTAGGAGATAAATCTCGGAATTTTTTTTTCACACTGGCACTAATACGCTTCCGTAGATAACGTCAATCTTCCTAGTATCTACCTATTTTTTATTGGGCGATGGGGATATCGATGGTTAAACGATCGGTAGTTTAGCGGCAGATGCGTTTAGGTGACGGCACATTGCTTCTTTACAACATTGAAAAGAGGACAACCGATTATCTCTCTTTCAGCTTTCTCATGTAACGGGGTGAAGTTTGACAAGTTTGCGAATCATGATCTGGGTCACCGTATAACACATCTAAGACTATATGTGCTTAAAAGCTTAATAATTGTAGAACCGGGTATCTTGATCAACCGTTTGGGATGACAATCAAAATGCCGGTTGTCACTGACTACACTCTTCAGTTGAACATCTTTAGCTACTGATGAGTCATTTATTTTAACTTGTATGTCATACGTTTGGCTGACCTATTTTTGGCTGTGTATCATTTAATGCTCATAAACTGATTGTATAGCTATAGACAGGCTTGAATTTTTTGCTTCAGCTTAATTAAATAACACTTCCGCATGTCAGATTTTCCTCTTGTTTTTTTATAAAGTTTTAATCACATATGCGTCTTGTTGAAGATCTAATAAAACATGGGATTACCATGCTTTTTTTAGAAATATTAACTGATTGAGCCTTTTCAGAATAAGTCCAGGAGTGGATAGGGCTGGATAGGGAATATTTCAGAGGCTCTTATATAAGCCATTTGTCAGTTGCCTTCTAGTTTGTATACGAATAAAATGTTGGGGTTATCACAAACACAACCACGTGAGTAGTTTGCTCCTCCAATGGTTGATTATAAAATGCTACTTTTTGGTCAGTCATGCTTCCCTTTTGAAGCACCATAGATATTCATTCAAGGCTTCTGTCTGTCTCGTCAAATATCAGTCTTATGTTCATGTTTGTCCTATTTTGATGTGTCTATGCGTTTGCTGGGAAATTCAGCCTGCTGTAGACAATTCCACAAATCAGCATGGATAAGCATGCGCCAAATACACCCATGGAAATGAACGACCTCTACTCCTTCAGTTTAGCAGATTTATTTATATACCGAGAGGACACTGACTGCAATCTGGGAATAGAGTGTCCTAATCAAATGAGCCCGGTGATTTCATGCGCCTCTTGGGGTGTCTGCATCTGTAGACGTAACCACCAGATAGAGAGTAAGCATGCACATGTACTATGTTTGTATTTGTGTTATCACTGTTTATGGTCATGTTCTGACGAAAGTGGAATTTGCCAGACTGGCTAGTTATGCTGTCTAGGACGACAACATGAAGTATACCACTGAGCATACCGGATGCCTTCCACGACGATTGACTGTTTTATCTAGATTGATCTTGGGCTGGGTTGGTATATTTATCCAGTATCCCCACGTTCACACTACTATTGTTTATATGCCCCACAGTGCTAAAATTCTCGTTTGGGTCACAGATGGCCTAGAATCGGTTGTCTGTTGCAAATAATGTACATGTAGTACTGTTTAGTTTGACCAGGCCACTGCTGATCATCTTTGCTGTTAGGCCACGGATAACACAGTACGACATTCGTAAAACACTCATACTACTTCCCAATGACAAGGATGCACGCATGGTTCATATTGCTCATTTCATACTACTACACATTGGCACAGCCGCACGCACTATTACTATGAAGTTTGTCTCGACAAACTCAAAGGGAATCCGTAGGTGTATCTGATTGGCTGAAGGTCCGTACTGGCTTTAGGACCAGATAAATATCGGGAAATGATGGAAGCATATCTCTATACTCGCCTCGACTATTGTATTCTTTGGTGCTAATGTTGATCAAGTATAATAAGCATATAGATATTTCATAGAGATCTGTGCATGTGCCTCACGTGCTCATGAACTGCGCACACGTTCGTGTAGCCATCTGCCACCTTTCTTTGCCGGGCCCCCGGAATACACGATTTACCGACGTTTCTTGAGGAAGCAGCTCGCCCGCCTGTACTTGACTTGCTTCGCCCGGCCGTAATCACGGTGCTCGTTTTCGCCCGTATAGCGTTGCACAGCCGTCTGCGTCGTTGTATTATGGCAGTGGGAGTTTGGCTTATTTCTCTCTGTATTTAGTGCAGTTGCATATTTCTGGGGGTGGAGGGAATCCCTGTCTATTGTCACATACCGCTTCACGGTCAACAAAATCGACCATAAATATTGTGGCTTTAGTCCCAGTGCAACGGGATAGCACAGCAATAATGTCGAAATTATCAACCTACTGGTATATAGACCTAAAAGCCCTATTTTATACTGAAGTTAGACCATGCAAGTTGCCTAAATGTGCTACAGGCAAACACATGTCTCATTACAGTATTATAGAATACCCCCAACTACATACAACACGCCAGTCGGACGTGTTCCCTAAATTATGCACACCGCGCAAACACGTTGCCGCATTGAAAAGGCAAACCAACGAATGTACATTGGTTTTACGTGTCTTTCACAGGTCGTACACACTACAGGATTTATAATCGTTTAGATTCCCAGGCCAAAACAACTGCCTTTACGCCCAACCGTAAATTACGCCAAAAATCAATGAGTTACAGGCTGTACCTGGACGTGTTCCTCCAGCACTCTCTTTCTGGTCTGTTTTCGCTCCCTCCGTCTGCTCGAGATTAAATAGGGTGTGCACTCTCCACACCCAAAAAGTCCTCACAGGAGGCTTCCTCACGAACGGAGACGTTTCGCCCGCAACGAAGATCGTCTTCCACAGCGAAATTACAGTTCATAGTCCATGAATGAGCATGCCGTCCCAATCTATAATTTGTAGAGAAAATTCCACGTAAAGGGCAACTCTTATCTCGCCCTGGAAAGCGAGGAATACGGGGGAATGCATTTCTGATATCTGCCTTGCTCGACGCTGACGACACGGGTCAAGGTCGTTCTTCCACATTCCAGCGGTAGTACACGGCTCCTGATTCAAACTGTTCTCTACACAAACGGTGCACCGTTGCAAAATCATGAAGCCGGTCCACGGAAAGTGTAAAACTTGATGCAATAGAAACAGTCGAAACAGTATAGAAAAAAACGATCTATCGAACTTGATTATGTAATCGTCCAGTCTGTTATTTCAAAGGGTATGACTATAATTAGCTGCATATAAAGAAGCGACCAGCATTTGTACAAGTATACAGGAACATGTTACATTAGCTTTCTCGTGGTCTTCTTGTAGATTATTTGTATCGGTATCGTACTTGATTAATTGGCTGTTCCTGTCGCATATCCCGGCCATAGCTTGGAATGAGGAACATCAATCGGGAAGACCATGAAAGTCATGAACTGATAAATTAGTGGAAAGTTCTAACTGCCCACGCCAACAACCATCCCGCACCGTATGTGATGTCCTCATCCATATTTCTTGTACGTTTGCTTCAAAACTAAACCGAACTTACGTCTACGAGAAAAAGATAACCTGGTCGTCCCTGATTTGCTTGCACATCAACAACTTATTCTCTGAAATACCAACCGTTACCTGCTGTCGGAGTTTGGTCACAACACGACTCTCTGGTCACAACACAACACGACCCACTGGGGGATGATGAGATCCCTGTATAGATATCAAGAGAGACGAACCTGATTGTAGCACATAACTTAACACAATTACAGTGCATGTAATGTTCCAAACATGTAATGTATAGGATACGCTTGACTGATTCCCAAGCGCATAACTTTTCTTCTTAATTATATATCACAGGCCAGTGGACTTGCTGCGTATTCACTTGTAAATTCATAAAATGAAGGAAGGGCTCGGGGCAATTTAAGGATTTGAATGCTGGTGTATAATATACACTCACACTGTAGTAATTGGCGACATGATCAACGTAGCAAAGTTCACGCTGTCCAGCTCCTTTTGGACCGTTTCAAAACTTGTTCTCGACCGCGGTTCATATAAAATTGTTCCCCGACCCATTTAGACCGACCAAACTTAATATATATTTTCTCCTTCCACAACCCGCTTTAAATATATCGTCGATGATGGGCTTTCGGATTTCAATATTACAATTTCAGAAGCCTATATACTGAAATATATGTTTGCATTTTATTTGTAAAAGATACATACATTTTTTTTTAATTCCCCACACCGCGCGTATTTAATAAATTGTTCAAGTATATATAACCCTACAATGGACATTGACCGTTCTGAAAATTAAATGTCTAAGCGAAGAAGGGTACGGTGTTGTGCAAACTAAACTCTGTCCAGAAATCAAAAATCACCCTGTCCAAAAAGGACCGGACCGCACTGCAGAACGATCCATATTGCAGGACCTTTCCATATTGGGACCGGTCGTTTCTGGACGAGGAGGCGTTCTTACGCACCGCGAGTTGGACCTTTTCTACTGCCAAAATGCGAAAAGAACGGTCCGATTTTTGACATCCTCCCTAAGGGTACCACATCAGCCCAAGATCTTTCTAGACCAAACAGTCAATCGTCGTGGAAGCCATTCTGTAGGCTAAGTAGAAAACTGCATATGTTGTAGTCATAGAGAGCATAATTAGCCATCCTGGCAAATTCCAGGACATAACATGGAAGATAAACAGGGATAATACAAACATAAACATAGTACATGCACACGCTTACTCTCTAGCTGGTGCTTGCTTCTGTTTACAGACGAAGACACTCCAAGAGGCCCATGAAGTCACCGAGCTCATTGACGCTCTATCCTCAGATTGCAATCAGTGTCTTTCCTGTATATACAAATAGTTGTCAAACTAAAAGAGTAGAGGACGTTCATTTCCATGCGTTTATTGGGCGCATGCTTATCCAGGCTGATTTGTGAAATTTTTCACTACTGGCTGAATTTCCTAGCAAACGCACGTAGACACATCAAAATCAACAGTAGACTGATATCTGACAAGACAGAGCCATAGAATGCATATCGCTGGTGGTTCAAATGTGGAGCAGAACATACCGAAAAGGAACATTTCTGAATAAACGGTTGGAGGGCGCAAAGAGCTCAAGCGGTTGTGCTTGTGGTATTCGATCGACTTTATCTAGCTTACCATGATATGATACATATCCTTGCCTTGCCGATCGCTGGAGGAACACTCTTCCCCCAATGGGGTTAGCCTTTACCACCACAAGTCTTGAACAGTCACTCTGGGATATGGAAACAGGAAACTGTACTATCCTTTTCCAGTATCTGATTTAATTCGTACTTCTACATGTATCAACATAAACTATAACAAAGCTGACCTAGGTTCTCCTTGCCATCGATGAGGCGCATTGCATCATGTCATGGTTAAATAGACACAGTCGATCGAATACTATTAAGGATTACAACACATATAAGGGAAGTGGCATACCATTTGCACAAGGAGAAAATTAAACCTTCGTTATTTCTAGAGATAATTATCGCAAGTAATATATTGTTGTAAGGTATCCACAAAGATGCACTCAGGGATTTTCTAAGTCATTCTTATTTGCATTCTATAAAACTACTGAACGGATTGCTACTACTAAGTAGATAATTACCGCAAGTAATATATTGTTGTAAGGTATCCACAAAGATGCACTCAGGGATTTTCTAAGTCATTCTTATTTGCATTCTATTTTGTGGAAGCAAAATTTCAAATTTGCCTCCAGGAGGAGTCACGCATAGATGCAGTCATTTTGGACGAAACGCAGTGCTGTAACACACACACACACACGCGCACCAATACATACACACACACACACACACACACACACACACGCACACAATTTGGAAGCAATCCGTTCAGTAGTTTTAATTCGAAATTCCAGTTGATCCCCGGGTAGCGCCAATTATGGGTATGTGACATCTTGTGGCAAGACATTCACATATAGGGCTGTTAGGGATTTTTTAGTTCACATTCTTCCAAAAGCACAAAATTTGGCCCATATGTCGCCCATACCATACTATTTCGAGTTTTAACGGGCGCCAAGACGGGCGCCTCCTGGGGCCGCCATATTGGCGAAATTCAATATGGTCGCCACCCAGGTTAGAGGTCAATCGTAGTTAAATAACTAAAAGAGCCAGAAATATGAATAATAACACTTTTTAGTGATTTTGGGGGTCAGGGAATCTGATTGTGATATTATTTCAACGATTTGTGGTCAAGGTCACCCTTCAAGGTCGCCATAAAGGTCATTTTGGGGACAAATTCGCCATTATCAGTGGTTTTGGGGCAAGATATATAAACTGCCTCATTCTATTGGTTTTCGGGGTTGAGTAACCTGAATCGGGCATTATTTTGGCGATTCGGGGCAATATTTCATTTGAGAGTCGCGATAGAGGTCATCCGAACCAGAGGTCAGTTGTAGGTAAAACACAAAAAGAATCACAAATAATACCATAGGTGTTCGTGGCATTCGGAGAATCCGATTCTGATCTTATTTTGAAGATTTGAAGTCGCCCCATTTTGGGATCAAATGTTAAAGATCAACAGTTACCACTAAGAACAATCGAACGAAGATTATTCGGGAACAAGTTTCATTAAAATACTTTGGAGATGACATCTGCTGACAAAATGCTATAACTATGCCGCTATGCCGCTGTGTGTATTTAAATGTTCGAAATACAATAAAAAGACCGCTTTAGCAAACAATATACCAATGATTATTAATATCTATACATTCTGGCTTGCGCTCTCAAGAAACTGTGAAGTCGGTTCGCACCCAGTAAGGCTGTGGAAGAGGTGTAGTGCCAAGGATTTTGACGGATCGAGATCGGAACAAATGATATGGACTGGAATGTCACAATATTTTTTTTTCCATTATCGAAGCCCACCAAGAGTTCCGATAGACCGAGGGTCTCCAAAGACCGGACATCGCTGTCCATCGTGCGAGCATAGGCTGTTGTATGACCCTCCTCCGTGGCATGTACTAGATGCAGGAGGACCCTGGTGTCCGCCTCTGAATGGTTGCACGGTTGAATTATTGTGAGGTCACAACACCTGTTGAAGAACACGGACTCAAAACGGGTACACAGGTGGAGCTTTCCGGCCATGGCAGTCTTGAAAATCTGTGTGCTCTCACTCACGGTCCTGACACTCTCGAGTCCGTGCATATGGAGCTTATAGAACGCTTCATCGTACTAATGTACAGCAAAGGAGCCGGTGTAATTGAGGCCGAGCATCACCTCTTCACCACTGCAACCAGATCGCTGGAAAACATCCCACCTCCCAAGCCGCGCTGTTGCAGCATGTGAAGCGAGCGCTACTGCAAACGAGTTTCTACTGGAGTCAGGTCACTTCACTCCAGCAGGAAATCCCTGACTTCAGTGAGTGGAGCTGGCACAAAGATTGCACCAGTAGATGGCAACCGTTATGGACCACTCTCAGCGACACTTCTATGGCATATGCCATTCTGCACTGCGGCTGACTCAAGGCATGCACGGGAAGGTGCAAATGCAACTGTGCCGATGTCCGATACAGGACCCCCTTTGCAAATGCGAAAGCGGGTGCGTTAATAACGAGATCAGTGATGACAAGACTTGTTTATTGTTGGCATCATAAAGCGGTCTTTGTGTTGCATTTTGAACATTTAAATGCACGTAGCGGCATAGTTATAGCATTTTGTCAGCAGATGTCATCTCCGAAATATTTCAATAACATTTGTTCCTGAATAATTTTGTTTCGATTGTTTTTAGTAGCAACTGTTGATCTTTGACCTTTAATTGCCAAATGAGGTGTCCGTGACCTCAAATCGTCAAAATAAGGTCAGAATCTAATTCTCCGATGCAACAAATCCCTATGGTATTATTTGTGGTTCTAGCTCTTTTTGGTGATTCCTATAATTGACCTCTGGTTGATCTCTGGTTCAGGTGAACTCTATTGTGAACCTCACGTGCAATATTGCCTCAAATAGTCAAGAATATGGCCAGAGTCGGGTTACTCAACCCCGAAGATCGATAAAATGAGGTAGTTTGTATATTTCGACTAAAAACCACTAAAAATGAGGAATTTGACTCCATAATGACCTTCAGGGTGACCTTGACCTCAAATCGTTAAAATAAGATCAGAATCAGATTCCCCGACACCGAAAATCACTAAAACGTTGTATTATTCATGATTTTAGGCATTTTGCTATTTTAAATACGATTGACCTCTAACCCGGGTGGTGGCCGTATTGAATTTCGCCAATATGGCGGCCCCCGGGCCAACTACCTTGGCGCCCGTCAACAATCGAAAAGGTATTGTATGGGCGATATATGGGCCAAATTTGGTGCTTTTGGAAGAATCTGAACCAAACAGTTCCTTTTATGCCCTAACATCCCGGACTAATACAGATTCGATAGAAACCGTTCAGTCGTTCTATATTTTCTCAAAACCCGTGTGGCAGGATATCCGCATAGCAAATTTAGAAAACAAAATTTTAAGTTTGGTTTCCAGGTGACGTCACCCATCTATGTAGATGGAAGGAACGGAACACCAAGCAACGTTTTGTACGTATGGACGTACGTAGATGAACTGCAATAAAGCAAATTTTGAAAGGATGTGTTAAGTCGTTCTGGTTTTATTGCCCGAAAGCCAAATTTAAGGGCATAATTTTAGGACAACCATTAATCATTCATATTTCAGCTTGCCAATTGATTATAAATTCTGTAAGGCCATTGTCTCTGTGGAAGTTCATTCTTTTATATGGGAGAAATCTATACATGTACTGCCACAAAATTACTAAAATGGTCATACATGTAGTACAGACTTGAACGAATGAGTATTAATGAGCATGGCTGTGAACCAATGAATGTATGTGCTATAAATAAATATAAAGAATCGGTCAGAGATGAATAGGTGTCCTACCCAAGAGAGAAACAATATGTACAACACCATACAAATATAGAAGAAAAAGGGAAGTTTCCGGTTTTAGCCAAGGTCTGGACATCAATGGATGTCCTTCAACAGGCAGGAAGAATATGAACAAAAAAGTTGACTGACCAGGCCATTCACGAGTTGTTCATCGAACAAGTGTGGCGGAAGAAGAAAAGGAGGAGATTAGAAGTAAGACGACACTAAGTCATCTCAGGGATGCTTAATTGCTTAGCAAAACCTCTTGAAATCAGTAACATTAGGTACAAATCAACCTTTTCTTATTATTATCTCTCCTGTTTGTCGAGCTTAATACTATGAGTTTAATGATAATGGTTAAAGTACCAACAACAAGCGTCTGGTCCGTCATTCATAATTCAGCCGTCGTCCATTAGAGAATATCCGCGTCCATAATCCAAAGACCTTTTCCATGTTTCATATAACAGCATTACCACCAAATTCAAAAAGACAATCATAATATACATAAACATAGACTAATTTCCTGCAAGAGAGAAGCGGTCAACAGTTGGCAAGACATCGTGATGTTCCAAAAACATCAAATACTTTTCTCTGAGCAGTATTCTTAACCCATAAGATATTCGTTGTAAAGTCGCCATCTAAAGAATGATGTATGTCAGTCACGCTTTGATTGTGACTGTTCATATGAGCACCATGAGAATCTTGGAAGTACATGGGTTCATACGGCCACTAGATCCGGGTTAAGCGGAATTAGACACAAGTTACGAAACGTAACGTCATAGATCTTGCACGCTACGCTCGTATTTTGCTATCAGCATGCGATATGTATCACCAAATTCGAGAAACTTTGAGTGTAGACGCTTGGCGGTATAGCCCCGTTTTACAAGTTTCTGCAATAATGAATTGTGACGTTGACTAAAATCGTCACATTTAACACAGGATATAGCAAATGCTACTAGGCGAGATATGTTCACGCCTTATGCCTGTCCAATAGCTGCAACACGATATCCTTATAATGGGATTGTGCAAGTACAAACGAAATGTTTAATACACGTTATATATTCATACACAGGAGTACGACATGCCGAAATCATGACATATCAACAAAAATATAAACGCAGTTGTATATTTACATTAGTAATTTGTTACATTATTTTAGAAGTGGTATAAAGACCGGCTGGTATCGGAAGGGCTGAACTTCCCAAAGGCGACCATATACACCAGGTGAAAAATATTTCTATGTACATCATAGTTTAGCAACATTCAACCATATCTACATGTTCATTAATAGGGTATCGCCATGGTAATTTCATCAAAGAAAAACAATATTTCTTACGTGCGACGCTGCAATGTAAGCTGTCAGGCTGATCAGTGTTACACATAGCGATAGACTTCAAAGTGTTATATTAAAATATGCCAGTGTGATCATATTCATGTCAAATGATATAATGAATCAATTTAGAGTAGTTGCAAAATGATAGTTCCGATTAATACTTTCGTCGGCAATGTTTATGGGTTACCATCGACCAATCAAAAACCGTGCCTCTCCTAAATATGGTGTTATGGGTACATACAGTTCTCAATTGACCCTTGTATTTAGAATATATTTTAGTCGGGTGAAAGACGAATGTGTCTCGTGTTATTTGAGAGAAATGGGTGTGTTGTATAAGTTTTAATGTGTGTATGTTTTAATATGTTGGATTACTAAGTTATTAACTTGAATATTTAGAATTTTGTTTGATCGTCGCTATATAGCTGAAATATTGTTGAACGCGACGATAAACCTTAATTCTCTCGTTCTCTCTCCTGTATTCAAGAAAATAATTGAAAATTTGAAATAGTTGCTATCCAATATTCAAAAATATTTTTATTTTAAATACCCACGATATCACTTGCTATAACTAAGGATTTGTTCGAAGAAGGCCAGCCAGTAACGTATCGGGACGGTTTATACGTTGTATTAACGATACCCTTTCGCCACTATAGACCCTATCGATCTCATGTGGAGTACTGTTGATAATTCAGCTACACGTTTGAACATGTCCAGTTTCCCGCACAGCTTTTTCAATTCAGAAGTCATTTTTCGTTGCGCATTAACAATTGTCAAGGAACATTTTATTTTTATTTTATTTTATTAGATTCACCAAGTATACAGTACAGAAATATTGAAGAGCCTAGTTGTGGAATAAAATCATATTCTATGAATTACTTCGTATAACAACTAGTAAGTCATCGGCGGGAATAAAACCCCATGGGGCTTGTTCTATCCCTATATAAATAAATGATAATATTTCATTAAGCTACTTGTGGCAGGTGATATGTGATAAATGAGTGACTGACCAAATGCACACTGTGGCAGAATTTTTAATTATGGCGGCTACGTTCAATTAAATATGCTTTCAGCTTTGATTTAAAAAGAGATGATGAATTCAAATGTTTTATCGTCGAGGGCAGATTGTTCCATTCCCGAGGTCCTGATGTTTTGATAGAGTGATAAGACAAGTTTGAGCGATAAAATGGCCGGTATAGATTTGTATCTTGGCTTCTAGTATTATGTTGATGCATGTCTGATTGTCTAATGTAATATGGTTGAAAGTGAAAAGGTAGTTTGTTAGTATGGTAGATGAAATTGTGTACAAGATTCAGTGAGAGATAGAGATTCAAGTTATACAGTGTCAGAATCTTTAAAGCTACGAATAGAGGTTGTGTATGGTCTAGTTTTTTCGATAAAGTTATCACCCTTATAACTCTTTTCTGTAGTAAGAACAATGGATTTAGATGAGTAACATAGGTGTTTCCCCATAAGATATTTCCGTAGGACAAGTATGGATAA
This sequence comes from Hanleya hanleyi, assembly GCA_036873755.1. Classification (NCBI taxonomy): domain Eukaryota; kingdom Metazoa; phylum Mollusca; class Polyplacophora; order Lepidopleurida; family Hanleyidae; genus Hanleya; species Hanleya hanleyi. Next base: position 13,400 of record JAVTVY010014533.1, on the reverse strand, counting down.
ATCATGGAATAGTAGAGTACATATAGTGTTTTCTTATTAAGGGAATGTTTAATATGATTAATGATTTCTATATTACGAGATACTTTCTTGCAAATATAATCAATATGGGACGTCCAGTTCAGTTTATCATTAAAAACAATACCGAGAAATTTAAATTCATTGACAATTTCGATTTCAATTCCAGAGATGAGCAACGGTGGGGCATAAACGGGTAAGGGTTTGTTATTTAGTTTAATAACCATACATTTCGTTTTCTTGATATTTAACGACAGGCGGTTTGATGAAAGCCAAGTGTATATTTTATCAAGTTCAGACATCATTATATTAATACCATCAACAATATTTTCGGTGGAGTAGACAAAACTAGTATCATCCGCAAAAAGTATAGTATGTAGCAAGTTGGACACATTAGATATATCATTAATGTAGATAAGGAATAAAATTGGCCCTAGAATAGATCCCTGTGGCACACCACATGTAATGTTCTCAGGGAGTGATAAGGTACCGTTAAAAGAGACACTTTGCATTCTGTTTGTTAAGTAACTTTCAAGCCAGTGGTTTGACAAATTTCTGAATCCATAGTGAATAAGTTTACTTAATAATATATTACGATTGACCATGTCAAAGGCTTTGGAGAGGTCTAAGAACGTAATAATGCTGTTTTGTTTTGCTTCTTTGGCCGTTATTAATTTATCATATAAATAGCAAGCTGCCAGGGAAGTTGAGTGATTAGACCGAAAACCATATTGGTTTGGGCAGATGATCTGATTGATTTCTAGAAAATTAGTTATCATATTAGCTGCAAGTTTTTCAAGGATTTTGCTGAAGCAATACCCACAGACCTTCTGGGAGGTAAATAGAGCAAAATTCTCTCACATCGGTCTGGTAGCTTTGGTCGATTAGTTGTCGTCAGACATAATACGGTCCTTTGAACTCCTTTCCGAATTCCTCTCCAATTTCGGAGCATCTGGACACTTGTGCATCAGTGTACTTGCCTTCAGACTTCTTCAGCATCACCAGAATAAAATGCAGAATGTGTGAATCAACAATAATATCTAAATTCCTCATCCAAAATATAATGGCGAATTTTAATGCAAACATAATCCATGTTTGGCGATAATAACGTGTTTCAAATATGTATGACTTTGAATCAATTGCAGATGAATTCGATCAGGAGATCCAGGCCGATATTGCCATCTTGGCTACCGTGTACTCTCAGAAATATTCATGGAATAATCCTGAATAGATCAGGCTGCACAATCACAACACAACTTCAGGGATTTAACTTGAAATCCAGGGATAATTTCTTGAATTTCTTAAAAAGATGCCTGATTGAGAGGATTTTCCCCTGAAATTCAGGCAAATTTACCATCCTGATCAGTAAGTTCCCGACCCTATTCAGGTACGTAAAATCCCCCAAAATTCAGGTAGTTTAGCTTCAATTCATGGATGATATACCTGAATTTCAGGAAATTATTCCTGGATTTCAGGTAAAATCCATGAAATTGAGTTGTCATTGTGCAGCCTGATCTATTCCGGATTATTCCCTGAATATTTCTGAAAGTGAGCATATTAGAAACCCGAGTTCACGTCGGTCCTCTGATAACCTGTTTTGGCAGAGATCCAGATGTGACTGAAGATGGAAGATGGATTTTTGTGATTTTGAGAAGGTTTGAAAAGAAACACTCATCTCGTGTTTATGGATGCCAATTTGTATGTACATTTAGCTAAGCAGATGAATACATAGATCGTGTGACTGAAAACTGTAAACTATTTCAATCAACGCCACCGAGCATTATTGCAGAAATCCCCCAGGCAAGGCTCTGTGACAAATATCATAGGCCTATTTGTGGTGGTAAACTGACGACAAGACACCACCATTGAGATGACGATCTGGTGCTATGTTTCGTAACTTGCTTCTAATTCCGTGGGCCTAGGCGCCATTTGAACATCAGGTCTTTCACTTGTCATGATGTTCAACTGAACAGTGACATGCAAAACGGGATGCATTTATACTGTACCAGAAAATCATAATATTTTGTAGCCATCGTTAAAACGGTTGAGACCTTCTCTCTTGGAGAAAATAAAGTTTCTAATAATGAAAAGTAAATTTAATTAGGTGTTTTCTTCCGTACGAGAAGGTATTATTGACGAGGAACGTATTTTGTGACCAACAGCTGAGTATGTCATGTCAGATCGGACGCATATACTTTACATAACGAATGTGAGTAACGGCCCGTGTAACCAGCAATCTTCACATATACAATCTCCGGGGTGCAGGAATGGCCTACCCGGTGCCTTTCTTCACAACATGCCCCCGGAACAGATAGATCAGACCATGCCATATTATCGTTTTACTGCAGTTGAGGACTTGAGTCAATGGACACAGAATTATGTGTATTTACAATAGTAATTAAGAGCTATCTGATTTGATATGTGTCCGGAAGTTTGTGTACGCTGGGCGGTGTATACTGTCATCCCATGTAGAGAGCCATTTGGGGATCTAATGTACAAAACAGCAGACGGGATAATATTTGGAAAATTGGAGACAAACCATTCAGGGGTAACGCGTGAAACATGTCAAGCAATGAATAACTTGTCATGGAATTGTGGTCTATTATTAGACGTTCGCGGGGTTTGTTACGTCGAAGTCGTAACCGATTTAATGGCAAGTAACTGTGGATTAGCCTTGCAAATGGCCGATACACCAACATACCCGGATGACGCGAGTAATTGGGCCACAGCATCATCTGCCCATGCATCAACAGGCCCGGATGACGCGCAGCGCCATCTGCATATAGGCTGTCATGGTATTGTAGTTTATTATTAGACCGTCGATGTTTCTGGAAGCTTATTGCAATTGTATCTGAGTCAAATCATACGTCAATGCTGTATGTTATAGTAGCTTCTTGATTTGTGGAAAGGTATGGAATTAATCATAGAGTATAAATAGCCTAACAATCAGTGATCGATGAGAGATTCAAACTGGCTTTATGTGGGTGCGTTATACTTACCTTTGCTGCGGATTGTATACTCCTGTGAATTGACTTTTGGTTGCGTTGTAATCTACGTGATTGAACTGTCGGAGATTGTACATTTCCTGGAACTGTAAACGGTTGAGCGGTGTTGGACTATCAAAATACAGAAACGCGATTTCTGCGCGTCGGCACGGACTGTGGAGAGATTTGCGCTCGTCAGTACGGACTGTGACATACACATCGGTATAGCATTGAACAGTAAGACTATATTTCTCATTTATTTGTTGTATTAACCTTACTTAATTTGTATAAGATTTTAGTATTGTAAATAAATATTTGATTGTTAGTCTTTGACTTCACAACATTTTTCTGTTACGTTTTCTCTATTATTGTTTATGACGTAACAAACTATACATTTGGCAGACTAGTGAAGTAATCATTGATTGCTAATCCCACACGAAGGGTTCTTAGAATATTGATTACAGGCTACAAGTCCGTAAGATGAGTGACAATTAAGGAGAATGTACTTCTTACATATGCATTCGGTACAAAGCAATCACGGTCGTTTTCTTTTCTTTCCTTTGGCTTTGTGAAATCAGGGCTTGTGAATATCATCTCATTTAAAACAGTGCCCTGTATAACACTTGAGGTTGTTAGATAGGGCCGATTTTCCAACCAGCGTTTGACTGGAGGTCTTATGTTCCTTGACAAGGACTTTGAGATGTCGTGTTGTCACTTCTGTGTGGGTTTCCCGGCAAGAAAATTCAATTTGGTAGATAGTTCCCTTGGGCTGGGGAGGGTCAGTCGGTGGATTAGGTAGTTTATAGGGATTTGCTGCTGGTAAATACCGCATCGATGCTACATGTAGCTTGTTCCTCAAGAAGTCGTCTGATGTGGCGGCCGGTTTGGCCTATGTATCGCAGGGTGATGAAGACTGAGGTGGAGTCTCCAGGTGTTGGGTTTTGCTGCTGAGGTTGAGGTGCCTTGTTAATAACTCGGTCTACCATAGATGCCAGATACTTGTTTTGATCAGTGACTTACTGACTTTTACCCCGCATTCGCCATTGTCTGAACACCTACCCGCGGGATTAACAAATGAAATGACTACCTCCGAGCTACTGGCCCGCTCACTACTTAGAGAAATCCTTACATGACATGTCTCTCTCATTACCCACCAATGATTTGTCATCTATTTTTTGTGTTCTGGATATGTATAAACATTCTCCTGTCTGCAGTTTTATTCACTTTAAGTTAGATAAGGATTTGGAAGTGAACAGTTGTGATCTGTATTATCACTGTTTCTGCAACAGTGTGACTGACGCCTTTTCTAGCGCAGCCTTGCCAGCCACTGTCTCTTCAGCCTTTGTTTTCCAGATTTGCCATATAAATAGTAGTTCCCGGTGACAAAAGGCAGCGATATCATTCTACAATCGAGTATGAACGGATATGGCCCAGTGCTGCCAGTATATCAATCTTGTTACTCGTACATACGATCTATAACGGTCACCTAGAGAATATGTAGGAAATTGGGATATTGAAGATCCTGTAGTACAGACTGACTCAAATGCAAAAGTTTCTAAATTTATCTCTTTTTCACTACCACTCCCAAATTAGCTGCGAGGTTTGAGATTTGAGTGGTTTGAGTTTGGAGAGATTTCAGTACTGGAATGCCACCAGTGTGAGAACAATATTTCGGACATATCCCGACGTTTGGATCATATTTCTGTTCATACCTGGGACCCCACGGAGAAATAACACCAGAGTGAAAAATAGCCAATTGAGCCCAAAACCCACCGGCTATTGCTTCGACATATTTAAATATAGAAAGTTTTCAATTACTGAACAATTTAAGACATACTGTGATAATGATGAATAAATTGACATTCGAAAATGGGTCAAGGTCAGTCATCTTCAAAAGGGTTGTGTATAGACTGGTTATCTCTCCTGTATGTCCATACAGTAGACAGATGCAAAATTCTGTCTAAATCTAGACTCATTCTCCGCGTTGCGGAATATATCGGGGGAGGATACATGATCATGACCCAACGAACGGCGACCTGAACTGTGGTTACTAATCAGGCTTCTGAAATTATCAGTCAATATAGATTAAGTTTGAATTCAGTCCGTTTCGTCATAGAAAAGAATGCTGGCCTATACCTGCCTGTTGTATGGATATACAGGGGAGACAACCAGTCTAATTTGTAGTCTATAAGCTGATGCATCTGTAGTGTAAATTTAAACAAAAGTCACCTCTAACCCTTCCAGGCATATTGTGCTGACAGCATTTGGTATTGAAAAATAGGTCAAGGTCAGTCATATCTGATATGGCTCTGTTTCATCATCACTCGCATATTTGGTATGAAATCGGAGACGGTTTCTCGGTAAACGAATAAACGAGTCCCGGTTTATCTCTATCGATTGCTGTCCCGGTTTGCTCTCGGTTTTCTCTCGAAGCGCAAGACCATTTCGATCCTCCTCGAAATAACTCAATGTGATTCGAGAATGGAATCGAGATGTCATCAAATGAAAGTTTGAAGCATTCGAAAGGCGTATGCTAAATATTGTCTGTGGCAGAGAGATTAATCTCGGTGAATGCATATGCATTTAAATGAATTAGACTGAACATGAAACATTTAATATTGTTTTGTTATTCCGTCTAGAGAACTGTAGTCGCATACTTTCTCAGACAGCGCAATTTCTCTAAACGTTATGAATGGAAAGAAAGAAACATCGCCAATTGAAAATGTACAAACTGTCTCATTATTATTGAGCTTTTCTGAACCTGTTTAAAAGAACTCGAATCACTTTATAAGATACGTCCATGCAGGAACTGCGAATTGAAATAAATTATGCAGGATAAAATTCCATATGTTCCTCTGAAAGTAGATCAGAATGGGATTTCCCTCGTATGTTCAGAAATAAAGACACTACGAAGATCAAAGGAGCGTCTGGTAATTCACTGAAAACCAAAGAATATAAACATAAACGCTCGATCGAAGTTTTCGGACAAACAAAACGCGGCATAGTTTATAGTAAAATGTATGTAACCGTTGGTATAAAGCGTGATTGCCCTCTGAATCGGGCAGTACATGTAATTAAACTTCCATTATTTGGGTAGTTTCCCATACACAAGAAGACGGCAATAAATAATAGAACGTGAGTAACTTATCAAGATTTCGCCAACAGTGCATGCAGTTTCAGTTTTTTTCATTCCAAAAAATTAACCCCTATCCCTTCGCTGTTGTTTCAAGCCGACGGGTTTTCACATACCGACTGTGGCGTGAATTATCAACACCTCTAGGCCACTTTTATTTTATGTTTTGGTTTACGGATTGAAGGCACCAAAAATTTGGGTCGGTCGGTCGGAAAAAACAAAACAAAAAACTCCATAAAAAAAAATAGCACAACAAAACTAGATTTTTAAATGTTGAAGTAAAATTATGGCCGGTATCTAGTATGCAGGACAGCTGCCTGCTGAATGTCTGATCAGTGATAAAAGCTTGCATTGTTAACCCATAAAACAAGAAAACGAGATGGAAAGTGAATTGTTGGACGGAATCATCCTCTTGTTTTTATTCCTGAAACGTTCACATTCACAGTCACTGGTAATGACAATATCCATGTGATAAAGAAGGGTTGAAGGGTTAGACGCCATTAAATAATTTTTTGAACACCTGCCATAGACAGGTGGATGGACGTAAATGACCATGACAATATCCCTGCATTGAACAATTGTGACATTTCACCAAGAACACTTTACTTGGACCTGTCATAGGCTAGGCCAGACCAGACAGGTTAATATTAGACAGGTGGACAGACGAACTTAACCAAGACAATAACCCTATGCCCGAGGGTTGAGGTTAAAAATCATAAAACTGAATTAGCCTTGTATAAATTTGTATATGCAACTTTGAAAATGTCTTGAATAATGAAATTCATATCACATATTACTAGTGATGATTGAACAGGTTTAAAAAAAAATTCGCATTGAAAACGTTTACTCTACCGGTTTATCATTGAAAATTCAATTTAGGCAAAATATATAGTATTCGAATATTTGACCGTTTTGATAACATTCCCCTTGTAATGATTAAGATGTTTGACCGTAGAGAGCCTCGCACATTTCGGTGTATGCAGATTAGTGCAGGCCTGCGTGCCTTGCCCTGCTATTGTTATGGAAATTGATCATTTGCATATGACTAGTCTCACGCCATTGATGGTCTCATGATATAAGGCTTGGTCTGTGGAATAAAGTTTTACTAATCAGTCGACTTCTCCGTCTATCGACCAAAAAAAAGAAAAATTCCATTCGCTCCCGCCATTATCTCATCAAGGCACTCTCCAAGCACTGGGAATGTTCAGAAAGCTATACATTTGTGCACAGAATGGCGATTACAACACTTTGTGGGGAGTATCTAGGATAGCGCCGCCAAATGGCGGAAGAGTTGTCTTCCCTCGCGGAGAGCTGTTTCCAGTCCATCACAGAATTTTGCAACCGGGTTTTTTTTTCCATTGACGGAAAAATCGAGTCGGCGGAGAGAAAAAAAGGATCATTTGGGAATTATATCTTTTTTGACAAAACCCGTTTTTTGGGGTCGGCGGATCCGCAAACCAAGAAAAAAAAATCTGGCCCAAGTTCCGATTGCCAGTATTTCCGCTAACCACTTCCAGACAAGCTTATGTCAGATATAAACGCTGCTGGTATAATCTCCTTTTTTAAACTATATCACAATACAGTAGTTTTCAAAAAATGGAATTTGCAATGAATACTACCAAATTATAAAACATATTACACATCGAGGTGATTCACCAGTCAAGCTCTTAACATAGCTTTCATATTTCGGTTGAAACGATTCATGTTTTCTCAAAAAAATATAAATATAGAACAATAATTAACGCATGCCTCCATACCGTTATTGTCCAGATCACATCCATTTGATGTGTCATTTATTCCGCGACTTGTCAGATAAACAACCAGTTATCGATGTGAGAGCAGTTCACTGAAATATATATTCATAATTTATATATAGATAAATCAAAGTTTTCGTTCAATTGGATTCAAGAAACCTCAGGACATAGATATATCGAATAAACGAAAAATAACATTGAAAACATCATAAAAAAATCGTTTTCTGAATTATATTTTGACCGCGATATACGTAGGCGACGAGCACCCCTATAATATGTAACCAGCGCAACACTCTAATCGCCCGAGAAGTTAAGATAGGCCAAATTAACGGCAACAAAACACTGACATATTGAAACTTCGAGATTACCGATCAATTTCGTAACCATCTCGAAAACCGGGATGTTTCGATCGCGATAGAACCGGGAGCAAACCGGGAGTTGTCGTCATGGGTCCCAGTTCTGCCCTGCCGGTTTCAGCCGAGAAATTTCTCGATCCATCTCGAAGGCATCGAGAAAGTGTCTCGATTAATTGGACGTGACCCCTTACATCTGCCGTATAATTTGATTTTAGGTCAATGATTGTCATATTACATAGGCTTTTGTTCAATTACCAGATGCAAATATAACCTAATTTAAGACGGCTAACTATAGTTCACCAAGAAATACTCTGTTAGCAACATCGGAAACACTGAAAGTTTACTGATTGTCCTAGAAATATTGAGTCATACTCGACAAGCTTCAGATACATTGCCAGTTTAAATGTAGTATGATTTTCGAAATCGGGATATAAATCCCCTTCTCCCTTTTTAATATTTAGACAAAATATATTCCATGGAGGACCGACGGAGCATTGATGCTTGACTCCCAATTATAATCTTCCATCCCTGACTATAGTTACACGTGACACATTTTTAACTATTGAGAACTGGCGTGAATATGGAAAATATGCATCAAATTAAGACATTACCATAATTATTATGCTTACATTGAAGATAAATTTTAGTACTATCGACAAATGTACGCCGGGAGTCACACGTCACTGCATACATCGGATCGCCAGGGCTGATATTTTGTCCAAGAATTAAAATAGGAAAGGCGAATTCGTCGAGAGGTATCGTGTAAAGACGAATAATGGACAAACGGACGGACGAACGAAGCTGACTTCGACAAAACCTCTTCGGCCAAATGGTTTTAACCCTTCCATATACACGTTGGGCCAAACAATTTGGCCGAGAGCTGGCAAAAACTGCGCTCTCAATATATTGACATTTAACTTCACAGCAACTGTTTTGGGGCGGGGGACGATATACTAGATGGCAAAATATAGTTACTGGCCCTGAGAACTCCTGCCAGTCGTGAATTTCCAGGTAAATGTACTGAGAATATTTAGAGCTTTAATACATGTACTTTAATACCATAACTGGAGCTGTGACCCTAATTGTAATGTTTATTTATCATGTTTATATCGTTTCCAGGTGTAAGAAAAATTTTAACCTCATGGATTGCACGACCACAGAAAGTTGACAGAAGAAGGGCGGGCTTGCACGCATTTAGTGGGCCCATGTATGGAAGCCCGGTCGCAGTTACACACGTTCTCGCTTTCTCGACCTGTACTTCAATAGCTTTAGGATGACATTTTTCGGCTTCCATGACGCTCGGGGAAACACTTAAACTGACAGTTCGGTGGACTGAGGTCAGTAAGTTATACTTCTAAAGCAACCTGGTTGTCACTGTATCTACATAGTCTAAAGCAGACCAACGTTGGATAATTTGCAGATTTGTATTCACAATTAATCATTTGTGATGGTACTGTACAAAACTATAGTAACCGTCATGAATTACCTGGTCTCAGTATTTGTTCTTCTATCCACCGGAATCACACGTAAATTTGTTCACATCATCATGTTAGAGTGTATTTAAATTCGAATGTATTTCTCCAGTTTGTTGAACTTGAATAGAGGGGGTTCATTTGTGTACATCTGACCCAATGCCCAATAACTGCACGCTACCGTCTTATGGGCGTGGGGATTCATCACATATCTTCACTCACACCCGCATTTGAGGCAAATTTGCCAACGCCCCAAGAAATGTCTTTTTACCTGCGGCACGCAGGTCTACGGGAGGCTCGCGTTGTTGTTGTTGTTGTTCTTGTTGTTCTTCTTCTTGTGACTTTTTGAAATACGCATGCGCTAAGAGAGTGTGATCTCTGCCACACTTTACTTTTCAACCTCCGATCTCACATGCCTGTCTTCAGGCACGTTTGAATTCATTTACAACTATATTCGGTGGAATGAATTATTGCTTCGTTGATTTCCTTCCAGACTTCATTTCTCTTACGTCAAGACACAGGAAAATTCAGTCGCTTAAAAGCTGTCGATCGACACATCTTTCATTGTGGTTACTGTATCGGATCGAAGCGTCAAAATCTCGATTTTTGTCTTTTTGTCTTATACCAGAGTACACAGTCAAACCTACAAGTTGAGGGGAATAAGAAATTATGAAAATTAATGCATTGCAGTAAAAAATACATGACTTTTTAAAACTTAAGCCATTCGTGGGGCAGTAGGCTGATTGTTTTTTTTACCGTTTTCTCCGTTTAGTTTTTCGCCAAAAAGTGTTTTTTTTTCAGTTCTAATTTCTCTCTTGTTAGTTGATGTACAAACATGAACTTTGGACAAAATATTCAAATCATGTAGATCTTCAAAACGTGGAGAGGGGCCGAGTTTCGAGTTTTTGTAGATTTTTCCAATCTTTCAACTTTGCACGACGATAAAATAACTTCTAGGCCATAACTAACAAAACTGAGGCAACCTATTTTTATTCAAATGGTAAAGTTCATTATTCTAAAAAAGCAAGTTTGTTTGGTGAAATCTGAGAGTTATTAGCACGTGGTTTTGAGAATTATACTTTTCCAAATGACATCATTTATCTTTAAATAAATCGATTCTTGTAATAAATTCGAGAAATGTCTTTATTAATCTAAATTCCTTGAATAAAGCGCTCAATGTATAGTTTTATATGAATACAAAAAGGTACTGGCCCGTAATAAAGCGAAATTGTGATACGTACACGTACACATCTGGGATCCGATACAGTAACCTTGAGACATTACCATTTTCACTGAACAGTATGTATATGCACTTTAAGATCCTTGAATTGCTGATATACCAAGGAAGATGAGGCACAACATTGTCAGTGGTTCAGTTAATTTGCATACAGTCATAGTAAGTAGAAAAATAAGTTCACTACTTGTATAGTAACCATTTTATCTACCTAATCTAGATAATTGACAAATTGGTAACAAAAGTAGACTAGTAATCCATTGTCATTATGATTAACAATCAATAATACTTGGTATCAAATTATAGATCATGCATCATAAAAACAAACGCAACAATTATGTTTCAGAAGTACGAGAACAACTCACCAACTTTTGCCGAATAAATAGTATCGTAATCATTTTATCTATCCAATCTGTTTGATTTAAATATTGAAAATAAGTAGACAAGGAACACATTATGATTATAAAAAAAATAATAAGTACCGCGTCGGATTATAGATCAAGAATAATAACAACAAGTGCAACAATCACGTTTTAGAAGTAACTGCGCCAGTTTAACTCGATCACCACATTCGATTAACAGTTATTTAAATTAGCGGTAACAACGATCTTTTGTTTTCTTTTGTCTGTTTTCTTTTGTCTGTTGGCATGGTGTAGTTCCACTGAGCGGAGAATGTCAGGGCGTTTTTTCACCGACAGAAGGGAGATAACCCTGTTTGAAGGTTGAATATAAATATATTAAGGGGTTTATCATACAATTAATGTTGTATGGTATGATTTTTCTTGTTTAAATATTTTTACTTTACCTGCACAGTATTTCTCAAGTGAATTTTAGTTTGGATGTGGCTAATAATAATAATAATAATAATACTTTCAGTTATTGCAGAAGATATATCACTAATATTTAGCTCGCTAATACCACTTCTGTTGTACAGTGCTTATCAGTTGTAGATGAATTTGATACTGAGTTGGGGTTCAGATTATACATTTTCCCCAATTACTCGCATAATACCAACTGTTCAATCAGATTATTTGATTGCAACTTCCTGTTTGCCAGATTTGTCCCGGTTAACCAATCAACTGACAGAACTAGTACTTCCGGTTTATCTTGTGGTCCTATTGTCCAAGTCTCCCATTTGCAGTCCAATTGAAAAATAATATTCAAAATAAATCTGAAATACGAATTTATTTTTCGCGTATTTCTTCTTCCAATGTCTTCCTCGGAGAAAACTCGATCAGTCCGTCATTCTGATATACTATTTCTCAAGGCCACACGCAATAAGATTGCACCTTCATGCTTTAAAACTGATTTACACATAGTATCGTTTTTAGGTTTAGCAGTACAGGTGTTCTAGGTTGAATAAACTTGCATTGTCTTTGGAATGCGTGATTCTCATTGGCAATCATGATAGAGAAATCCGTTGATATACATATATGTACTGAGGTTCAGCCTCGTGATATTTTTGGACTTGTACAGAAAGGTACCGGTATACTAACTTATAGGCCTAAAGAACAATGATGATTTTTATTTCTGTCAGACTGAGAATGGGGAGAGTTATTATTCCAAAACAAACGTACATTTATATAAGCTAATGTTGCCTTTCTGATACGATGGCATATGCATATGAATGGTGAAACATCACCTCTATCATACCCTAATGTGAAAATCAGGCAAGAATTGGTGGATTGCGTTCTGCTAATAAGGCATTTTCAAGCAGTTGCCAGCCCCAATAAAGGGTGTTGTTTGGTTTGTCCTTAACGAGTGGATGGATTTCCGGTAAGTAGGCGATCTCAGCGGAGATTCCCGAAAGGTAGCGAGTGAAGAGACAAAAAGAAGAGAATTGAGACGCAGTTCGTCGTCTTGTGTGAAGGGCGCCTTTTGGAGTGGAGATCTCAGCGGTACATACATGTAGGTAAGTATTCCGAAGATTATTAGTTTACAGCTGAGCGTGCTCGGTTGATTGAAATCATATCCGTGTCAGTGAATGGCAATGATTGTTTCGCAATCAATCATCCCGCGGCCACGCCCGCCACACCCTATACCATATGGCACAACATGAACATGGCGGACTGGATAACGATATAACAACAACAACATTGGCTATATTGAAAGAAAACATCAAACATATCTGAAGCGCTATACAGTTTCGGTTAGTAAGATTATCCTAAATGTCATTCGTATTAAAACCCACTTTCCACCCATAAATGATTTTAATTGCCTTTTCTTTTGTTTCAGTTTCAGAATAGACATATGTTTGGAAGTTTACTGCGAATTAAGCTCGCACAAGGAATGGTGAGGAATTCAGTTTTGGTCAATTCACAGAATACATTCTAGCAGAGAAATAGCTTTTACCTTTCCATATGAACAAAAATACAACATGGATTCATCCGTTCTAATGAGGGACATTTGACAAAAACAAGTCAACATGAGCCTGCTATGTTTATGTTTAGTC
>JAVTVY010014531.1:0-66429 GCA_036873755.1 Hanleya hanleyi | reverse complement strand
GAAGAGAAATGGGTGAAATAATTGGTGAATATATAGAGATGATTAAGAGAAATAGAGGTAAGACTGGGGACCTGATCAAGGTTAGATGATATGGATGCAGATGTAAAGAAGATATAATGGGTAATTACCGATGGCTATGCGTCATTGGTATGAGGGAGCATGTGTAGGGCGGTGTGGGGGAACGCGTTGCACGGGATACTCTGTATAAGGGAAAAATAGTGGGATATTGCATTGAGGAAGATATAAAATACTGGGTGATATTTACATGGCACTGGATTTATGATTTCGGGAAATAGGCAAAATGACGGGGACGGGGAACAATAGGATACTTGAAAATTTAGGACACAAGGACGAGGATTACTAGGGTGTTGGGGGCAGAAACAATTATTAAGGAAAGTGGGTTGGAGAGAAATTTGATGGGTGATATATCAAATGTTGAGTGAATGGGGAGGATGAGTGGCTATTGGGAGATTTAATTGTGAGTGTCCATGGTGATAATTAATCAAAGTTGCCACTAAGAATCGGTCCGAGAAGAGAGAGTGAGGGGGCTTGACAGATGAAAATATTCTGTGATACCTCTGTAGTTATGGGAATTAAGAGAAGGTATATTGTTTGATAGGAATGTGGGGATTAAACAGTGTCTATGTGACACTGTTACGAGGGATCATGTGTAGGGCGGGTTGGGGGAAACGGGTTGCACGGCGTGTTCGCACGACCTGTGCCCATCGCGGTGCGATGGAGTGCCCAAGTACATCCATCCATCCATCCAAGAGGTCACCTTGCACTCCCCCCCCCCCACTACAGACCGAAACTATGTTTTTTATGTGCTTTAGGACATGTCAAATAAGAAACAACTTGTTAACAGTTGATAAACTGAGACTCACTACCCCTTTAGTCACTTTGAAATTATCCCTGTGTTAATAAGTACAATTTTTGTGAAAATAGGGGGTAGGGTTACAAGAATAGTCTTATCTTCCATAATTATTATCCAATCTTTATAATGTTGGCCACATATTATTCAGCATTGATTGCTGCATCGAATATTTACAAGATACTATCACTATGTGATGGGTATGACGTCACACAGGGACCATACATACAACAGTAGGAGTAGTAACGAAAGCGGGCTTTTTGGGGGTTGCGTGAGGGTGTGCTTGAGCGATTGAGGGACCATTCTTGGTCCGAATGCGTCGTGTGAGGTGTCAAAGTGAAGCCCTCGGTATGTAGACCACGACTTGAGGGATCTCCACATGATCTGTGACGTCATTGGTGACGTCATCAGTAGGAGTAGTAGCCAAAGAAGGCATTTTGAGGGTGTGAAGGAAGGTTTTGGGGTAGAGATGGACCATCCGTGGACTAAATGGACCGTGTGGGATGTCATCTTGTAACTCTCTGCATGTAGACGACGAATGGTATGGTTTTTTTGGAAGTCGCATCGTGCTACTCATGCGCAGTTGAGCAGTAGTAACAAAAGGTGTCATTTTGGGCATGGTCAGTGACATGTTTGGGCAATCAAGGAACCCATGTTTTGTCCAAATGGACAAGATGGGGTATCCTAGCGAAGCTTACGTGGGATAGTCAGACAGGCGTGTTTTTTATTGGAATTCAGGCCAATCTGCGCATGCGCATTTGGGGTGTAGTAAGTAAAGTGGTAATTCTGGAGGTGCGCAGGGGTATATCTGAGAGATTGCGGTCCTATATCTCATCCAAAGATGGCGTGTAGGGTGTCATCTTGAAGCTCTCGTGGTGTACACCACGACTTGTCATCTATGGCGTCATTGGTGACGTCATCAGTACGAGTAGTAACGAAAGCGGCCATTTTAGGGGTGCGTAGTGGTGTGCTTGAGTGATTGAGGGACTATTCTCGGTCCGAATGGGACGTGTGGGGTATCATATCGAAGCTTTCGTGGAACAGCGTCCAACTGGTCCGGTGTGTCATAGAAGTAGGGGATATGGCTAGCATGCGCAGACAGCAAATAGTGAAAAAGGAGCACTGGAATGGAATTTTAGCCTCGAGGTAAACCATCCGTGGTCCGAATGGTTCGTGTGGGGTTTCGTAGCGAAGGGCTCGTATGGCAGCGTCGGATTGGACTGGTATGTAGCCTAGTATCATCGTTCTGCAAATGTGCAGTCTGACAGTAGTATAGAGCTCTTATCCAATCAGAAGCCGACATTTGAGAAACTACAGAGCTCGGAGCTGTGGGATGGGTCGGTTGAGAACTTGGAGCTCGTAGCTCTTGAAGTCGGCGCTCTTGGAGCTCGGAGCTCTTGGGGTCGGAGCTTGGAGGTCTTGGAGATGGAAAGTGATGTCAATGCAGGCATGCGCACGTACCTGTGGTGCACCCTGTACATTATAGCCTGTAGCGGATATGGTACACCAGGATGCGTGCGATAATACCAGTCCAATCCGACGCTACCCCACGAGCCCTTCACTACGAAACCCCACACAAACCATTCGGACCACGAATGGTCCACCTCGAGTCTAAAATCTCATTCAAGTGCCCCTTTTCCACTATTTGCTGTCTGCGCATGCTAGCCATATCCCCTACTTCTATGACATACCGAACCAGTAGGACGCTGTTCCACGAAAGCTTCGATATCATACCTCACACGTCCCACTCGGACCAAGAATGATCCCTCAGTCTCTCAAACACACCACTACGCACCCCTAAAATGGCCGCTTTCTTTACCACTGGTACTGATGACGTCACCATTGACGTCACAGATGACATAGAAATCCCTCAAGTCGTGGTCTACACCACGAGAGCTTCAAGATGACACCCTACACTCCATCTTTGGATGAGATATATGACCTCAATCTCTCAGATATACCCCTGCGCACTTACAGAATGACCACTTTACTTACTACACCCCAACTGCGCATGCGTAGATTAGCCTGAATTCCAATAAAAAATACGCCTGTCTGCCTATCCCACGAAAGCTTCACTAGGATACCCCAACCTGTCCATTTGGACCAAACATGGGTTCCTTGATTGCCCAAACATGTCATTGCACACGCCCAAAATGACACATTTTGTTACTACTGCTCAACTGCGCATGAGTAGCACGATGCGACTTCCAACAAAAACCATACCATTTGTCGTCTACATGCAGAGAGTTACAAGATGACACCCCACACGGTCCATTTAGACCACGAATGGTCCATCTCTACCCCAAAACCTTCCTTCACACCCTCAAAATGCCTACTTTGGCTACTACTCCTACTGATGACGTCACCAATGACGTCACCAGATCATGTGGAGATCGCTCAAGTCGTGGTTTACATACCGAGGGCTTCACTTTGACACCTCACACGACGCATTCGGACCAAGAATGGTCCCTCAATCGCTCAAGCACACCCTCACGCACCCCCAAAACGCCCGCTTTCGTTACTACTCCTACTGTTGTATGTATGGTCCCTGTGTGACGTCATACCCATCAAATAGTGATAGTATCTTGTAAATATTCGATGCAGCAATCAATGCTGAATAATATGTGGCCAACATTATAAAGATTGGATAATAATTATGGAAGATAAGTCTATTCTTGTAACCCTACCCCCTATTTTCACAAAAATTGTAAGTTTTAACACAGGGATAATTTCAAAGTGATTAAAGGGGTAGTGAGTCCCAGTTTATCGACTGTTAACAAGTTGTTTCTTATTTGACATGTCCTAAAGCACATAAAAAACATAGTTTCGGTCTGTAGTTGGGGGGGGGGGGTGCAAGGTGACCCCTTGTAGCTCACGGACTAGGCTAATAGCGGTCTCCGGCTTATCGGGGCCTGCTGAGAGAGGTAGGGTGGGGGAGTGGGTGCATGTAAAACTGAGGATTTGTCCCGAAAATATAAAAAGCGGAACACGGACTTTACCCATGATAATAATAGTTGCTACGCTAATGACTCACCAGCTGTGACATATGGGAAAGTTAATAGTACCCACTGTCAACTAGAGACTGCTATATAAATTCTCTCACGAAAAAAAAACGAAGAAAGAAAGAAGAAAACACAAAATAAACAAAAACAAAGCTCCAAGTTGAAGAAGACTGTGATCGGTCCATAGCGCCACTGAATTTGTGAGGGGCTCAGAGCACCGGCCCTCTTCGGACAATTTGATCGTGGAAAGTAACATGTATGTTCATGCCTCCCATAATTTTGCCGCAAGTTCTCTCTTCTCTGGGTAATTCTCTGCAAGTAACAAAAATGACGGACGGGATAGAGTGTTTTTGAAAATTTTTCGTTCTTCTTTTTGCGTCCCCTTGTCCATGAAATAATTTACTGTTAGCAGTTATGGCCCGTTATAAAAAGTACGAGCGCAATCTGCCTTATTGCAGAGGTATAGCTAGCCCTAGCTAGTAGTATATAAAGGCTATATTGCCGCTCTGGCGCCTCACTGCGCATGCGCAGAAAAACCCGGAAGTGCGCAGATCTGTGTGTTAAGCTTACTGAACCTGCGCAGTTCACGTGGTTGCCATGGTGACGTCACTTCCGGTCACGTCACCTTTGGGGCATGTATTTCTCCGCGGTGATGCGGTCGGTGGTGATGCGGTCGCGGGGAAAAGCCTCCGCGGGCAGAAATTAGTCCCGACATTTCAAATACGGGGAGGAATTCTCCGGCAATCTTCGGGAATCTCCGGCAATGTCCGATCATCTCCGGCAATGTCCGACCGTCTCCAGGACAATATATAGCCTTTATCCACCCTTCCGAGGCGTCAATGGACGGCACAGGGCCACCGACAATATTGCCGTCTATTAAATGGCCAGTGGGGAACCCTCAGTGTCTACATACAGGTTTCTCCAAGACCGTATTGGCACGAAAAAATACCTGAAACCATGGGAAAGAAGACTTATAGTAATAAACATGATCTAGAGGTGTTGTACCATGTTATTATGACCAGTCTAGCATCCGTGCGACCCCAGGGTCGAGCGTTTATTGTCCAGAATATCTGCGCAAAACAATAAACATACAAAATGGCGGCTCCGCTTGCTGCGGGGATGCCCTTTTGACATCATGGCATGCGGGAGTGGGTGTATGTCAAATTAGAATTTGTCCGGAAAGTATAAAAAGCGGAACACGGACTTTACCACTACAATAGGGGGAAACTCCTATCAACCAAGTCCAAAAGGGCTAATATCGGTCCCCGGCTTATCGGAGCCTGCCGACAGGGCAGAGTGGGGAAGTGGGTGTATGTAAATTTAGGATTTGTCCCGAAAATATAAAAAGCGGAACACGGACTTTACCCCTACAATAGGGGAAAACTCCTATCAACCAGGTCCAAAAGGGCTAATATCGGTACCCGGCTTATCGAAGTCTGCCGACAGAGGCAGGGTGGGGGGAGTGGGTGTATGTACATTTAGGATTTGTCCCGAAAATATAAAAAGCGGAACACGGAATTTACCCCTAAAATAGGGGAAAATCCCTATCAACCATGTCCAAAAGGGCTAATATCGGTTTCCGGCTTATCGGGGCCTGCCGAGAGAGGTAGGGTGGGGGAGTGAGTGCATGTAAAAAATTAGAATTTATTTCGAAAATATAAAAAGCGGAACACGGACTTTACCCCTAAAATAGGGGAAAACCCCTATCAACCATGTCCAAAAGGGCTAATATCGGACTCCGGCTTATCGGCGCCTGCTGAGAGAGGTAGGGTGGGGGAGTGGGTGCATTGTAAAATTAGGATTTATTTCGAAAATATAAAAAGCGGAACACGGACTTTACCCCTAAAATAGGGGAAAACCCCTATCAACCATGTCCAAAAGGGCTAGTAGCGGTCTCCGGATTATCAGGGCCTGCTGAGAGAGGTAGGGTGCATGTAAAACTGAGGATTTCCGGGGGGTTTCTGCGCATGCGCACTCAACCAAAAAAAGTCCGAATCGGTCCTTACTATACTACTCCTGGTGTTACTTAATGTTCTTCACTGTTCATAATTAAAGCAACATCTGTGTATTCCATTGACTTCTTGATTACACACCAACCGCTGCTATTAACTCTCTCCTACCACGGAGTTTATAATTCATCAATATTGAACTCCTGCCAATTTTACCTTTACATAAGCATGATTAGCGACTGAAAGTATGCTAGTATTTTTGAATGTAGAAAGAATGATTGTCTCGAGCAAATATCCTGCCAATTTATTTGTACCAGGGGGGTGTATGACAGAAAATGGTAGAATGGCTCAAATCATCAGAGTGAAATCAAATAACGTTGTATTAGTGAATTCCCAATAAACATCCAAGTTAAACTCTTCCAGACCTTAATTAAGCCTATTCTGTTATATAACTGTGAAATATGGGGATCAGAGGGAAAACTTTTCAAGAACACAAAACTTCTGGTCTAGCATTGAAAAACCAATAAAACACAATTTAGGATTTGTCCCGAAAATAAAAAAAGCGGGACACGGAATTTACCCCTAAAATAGGGGGAAACCCCTATCAACCATGTCCAAAAGGGCTGATATCGGTTTCCGGCTTATCGGGGCCTGCCGAGAGAGGCATTTGCGTACACTTCGCCATCCATAAGATGGCTTGCGAATCGTGTGTCTCCATTACCGCGAATCGATATCCGGTACTTTACCGGATTCTGTTCGGCCTTCATCCGGTGGAGAACAGACTCGAGAAATAAATTACAGGTTTTCATACCACTTCGGAAACAGATATTGCCTGGGCTTACAAAATATATAGGTATGAATAACTTTCGTATCATCCAAGAGGTGTGGTGGATCTGTAATTTTGAACAAGTAGGACATCACATGACTAGAAAATGGCGGGTTACGTTGGGGTTACGTCGGTAGCAATCTCACGTTCGGCTATTTCCGTATTGGCGGAACGAGTTTTTGAAAGGTAAAGTGAGTTCTGGGCAATCTGGGGCTAGATTGCGTCGCTAGACTTTAGCTGATTGGCTGACGAAGTCACGTGGTATTGATTTATGGAAATTCCCTCTTGCAGTTGCCGAAAGTAGGCTGAAAATGGGTGCATTGTAAAATTAGGATTTGTCCCGAAAATATAAAAAGCGGGACACGGGCTTTACCCATAAAATAGGGGAAACCCCCTATCAATCCTGTCCAAAAGGGCTAATTACGGTGGCTTGTTAGGGCCATGCATTGATTTTTGCAATTTTCTGCCTTTTACTAGTTTTCAAGATTTCACTTTCGCGTTTTCTGTAATTTCTTGCCATTGACATCGATTCATTTCCGAGATATAAAGTTGTTTTCTGGTTTTAACAATTTCTTTTGTCTATTTTCAAGCCACTGCAAAAAACGAACAACCATGTGAAAACACTAAAAATTAGCAAAAACATCGAAAAAGTATTTCAACCGCGGTGGAAAGTATTTCAACCGCGGTGAAAAGTATTTCAACCGCGGTTGAACCTATTTCAAGCGTGGTGGAAAGTATTTCAACCGCGGTGGAAAGTATTTCAACCGCGGTGGAAAGTATTTCAACCGCGGTTGAAACTATTTCAACCGCTGTTGAAACTATTCCAACCGCGGTGGAAAGTATTCCAACCGCGGTGGAAAGTATTTCAACCGCGGTGGAAACTATTTCAACCGCGGTGGAAACTATGTCAACCGCGGTGGAAAGTATTTCAACCGCGGTTGAAAGTATTTCAACCGCGGGGGAAAGTATTTCAACCGCGGTGGAAAGTATTTCAACCGCGGTGGAAAATATTGTAACGCACTATATAACGCAACAACTTCTGGGTAAGATTAATTATAATTGTATTGTTCTTGACATCTGATACATAGTTGTCATCTTTGGCGTTAAGATGTTTGCTGTCAGTCTTGTTGAACAATAGTTGGATTCAACGAACTCAACGAACTCTACGAACTGTACGATTAACTGTAAACAAATAAAACAAAATAGTGTAAGTTGTGTGTCCAAAGAATGCTTATCGTATGACACGTTAATTCTCTACATCACCGGTACACCTCACTAACAGAATTTATGTGTAACAGTTTTCAGTTTTATGAACTCCTTTATAAACATTACACAAAAATAAACAAACTTGTCATTAATGAACCGTAACATTAACAATACTACGAAAGAAACATTTATACATGGCTGTATTTGAGCGGTTTTGTATCGATAATCATTACGTGTGCAAAACTGTGTCAAATAACATGCATTGTTGTTGTCACGCATACAACATTACTTCTAAATTCTTATGCATGCTTTATCGACTAATACAGATTAAATTATAACAGCGAACTGCTTCAAAACGATCTGTAACAACTACAAAATATAAACAGTAGATAGTTTACCGGCTTTGTTGACCACTTAAGCACGAAAAGGTGTCTGAGATTTTCTGTTGATTTCCCGCTTTTACAAGGCAATGTGCTTACTCGCCACAACATCAAGGGCAAGCCCTAAAACTAGCACTCGAGAACAATATCCCATAAACGAAAACGGATTAGAGTACATGTTGGCCGTTACACACCGGCTCCCTAATTGTTTACAAAACAATTATTAACTACAAGTAGGTCAACATGTCAACACATTCGGCAGAAAATTATGAACTACAGTAATTCAATATGTCAACACATTCACCAGACCTCAACTGTGAAAGTATTTCACTTTCTAATGATCTGCTTCGAGGATTAAGCAAAGTTTAGCGATTGGTCGATTTAAGACATTTGATGGTGTACGGACTCTAACGCTGCGAACAAGTCCCTTGCTGTCCTTGAAGGTTTCAACGACTCGTCCCATTGTCCAAGAGTTTCTCGGTGAACTGTCCACCAGCAGCACGATGTCGTTGACTTGAACGTTCCTCTTAGGGTAGTTCCACTTCTGTCTGGTTTGAAGCAGTGGAAGATATTCCTTCACCCATCTGGTCCAGAAAACATCAGCCAAGTACTGGACTTGGCGCCAGCGACGTCGAGCGAAATTATCACTGCTATGGAACATTCCTGGAGGAAGCTTCTCTCCTGCTCTTTGGTTCAAAAGATGGTTAGGAGTTAGGGGTTGGAGATCATTGGGGTGATCTGATAACTCTGTCAGGGGTCGATTGTTGAGAATGGCCTCTACTTCACATAGCAATGTGTGCAAGGACTCGTCATCTAAGCGATGTCCTTGTTCCTTCAACAGAGCATTGAGTATCTTTCTGGTGGACCGGATCATCCGCTCCCAGATGCCTCCAAAGTGTGATCCAGTAGGGGGGTTGAATTCCCATGTGATACCATCTTGCTGAAATATGTTCTGTATTTTGCTGGTGTTCCAACGATTTAACTCCTCTCTCATTTCTCGCTCACTGCCCACAAGATTGCTGCCATTATCTGACCGGATAAATTTCACAGTCCCACGTCTCGATATGAATCTCCTTATCGCATTTATGCAGGAGTCTGTGTCCAGAGCATAAGCGACTTCTAAGTGGACCGCACGTGTAGTCAGACATGTGAAGATTACGCCGTAACGTTTTACGATGCTTCGACCACGTTTAACCTCCAGAGGCCCAAAATAATCCATGCCTGTGTGAGTAAATGGCGGCTCATTTGCTTTCAGTCTTTCAGATGGTAGGTCTGACATCTTCTGTTCTTCACATTTTCCCCTATACTTCCGACAAAGAACACACCTAGACAGCAATCTCTTGATGGAAACGTTTGCTCCAAGTATCCAGTATCTTTGTCTCAGTGTGGAAAGCATCTGTCCTTTTCCTTGATGATCAACTTTCTTGTGGCAATCCTTAATGACGAGGTGTGAAACAGCTGAATCTTTGGGTAGAAGGATAGGAAACTTGGCATGGGCTGGTATGGATGCCCGTCGAAGGCGTCCGCCTACACGCAAAAGTCCATCTTCGATGAAAGGGTCAAGTTTCAGCAACGTTTTGGATATACCGGATTTTAGGGGACCTTTCTGTTCCACCCTACTCAAGGCTTCCATATCAGACTTGAAGTGTTGCTGTTGTGTGTAGAGAATCAATGACCTTTCAGCTTGTTCCAGCAGGCTCACATCCAGATATTCAGACTTCACTCTCCTTTTACAGGTTCCCATGTGCTCCAAGTGAAGACGTTTCATCTGCAATCCCAGTTGATCTGGTGTTGCCAAGTTCTTTTCCGTTTCTCTTCTCAGGGTACACCACTTTCTCAAATTGTTCAAGCCCTTTAACAACCATGCAGCAGCACGCTTCAGTCTGGTCCAGTCAGAATAGTACTCCAATAATTTGTCGACGCCGAAGGACGGACTACTTGGAGTAGCTGCGTTTACAGTTCGTCTAACCTCGGGATCATCTGCAGGTAAGTCAATGCAGGTGTCAGTTCTGGGCCACTCTGATTCAGGTGTCCAAAGGAAGCTGGGGCCCTCCAACCAAGAACTGTCATGCAAGAATTTGTTCATCGGTAGACCTCTGGATGCAATGTCGGCTGGGTTCATCTTGCCCTCGATGTAATTCCACTGTTTAGGGCTGGTAAGTTCTCTTATTTCACTCACTCTGTTGGCCACAAACGTTTGGAAACGCGCAGTGTCATTGGCAATGTACTTTAACACGGACGTACTGTCAGTCCAGAAGACCACGCTGTTGATAGAATACTCCAACTCCCTAACCAGGATTCTGCTGATCCTTGCTGCAATGACAGCAGCGGTAAGTTCCATCCGTGGTATTGTAATCTGCTTGAGGGGCACCACCCGGGCCTTTCCCATAAGAAAAGAACAATGTACTTTCCCTTGTTCATCAGTAAGACGGAGGTAGCTCACCATTCCATATCCGGTGTTACTGGCGTCGCTGAAGATGTGGATTTCACAGGATACAAGTTCACCAAAGTCTGCAGGCTTGTAGCATCTCCTGTGCTGTACTAATTCTAGTTGAGGTAGTTCTGACAGCCATCGTTCCCATCTTTGGAGGTCTTTCTCGCTGATTTGGTCATCCCATCCAATATTACGTGAGCACAACTCCTGAAGTAGGATCTTTGCTGTCAGTATGTACGGTGCCACAAAGCCAAGTGGGTCATAAACTGTGCATACGGTGGAGAGAATGGATCTTCGTGTCGGTGTTTGCGGTTTCACAGTCACCTTAAAACCAAGGCTGTCATCTTCGATATTCCACTGGATTCCCAAGGCGCGTTCAGTTGGAAGCCTCTCTTTCTCAAAGTTCAACGATTTTACTTCCTTTGCCCTTTCCTCCACTGGAATACTCTCAATTACTGATGGACTTGAGCTGACCCACTTTGTCACATGAAAACCTCCTTTCGCACAGATTTCAGTGACGTTCTTGATCAGAGAAATTGCCTTCTGTTCATTTTCACAGGAGGTCAGACAGTCGTCCACATAGAAGTTATGCTCTACAACCTTGGAAGTGGCAGGGTCATGATGACTGGCATGATCTATCGCAGTCTGACAAAGGGCTGCATTAGCACAACTAGGCGAGGAAACTGCCCCAAAGAGGTGCACAGTCATTCTGTAGACGACTGGTTCATTCTGTAAATCACCACCTGGCCACCAGAGAAATCGTAGACAGTCAGCATCCTGTTTTGGAACTTTTACTTGGTGAAACATTGCCTCTACGTCTCCCATAACTGCCACTTTCTCTTGTCTAAAACGTAGCAATACTCCTATCAGACTGTTGGTGAGGTTGGGTCCTGGAAGCAGCAGGTGGTTCAACGATACACCTTGAAATTTGACAGAGCAATCAAAGAAGACTCTTATCTTCGTGGGCTTTTTGGGGTGATATACCCCATGATGAGGTATAAACCACACCTTTCCATCATTTCTGGCCAGTTCTTCCTTCGGTACTTCTTCAGCATATCCATCTTCTAATATCTTCGCCATAAATATCCTGTAGTCCTCGTGGAACTTTGGGTCTCTCTGTAGTTTCCTTTTCAATGATCTCAAGCGTTCCCGGACCTGTGACTCGTTGTTCGGTAGTATGACGTTCTCATCTCTGAAAGGTAGGCTGATCTCATAATGGCCGTTTAATATTTTGGTGGAACTCTCCACTTTCTGCAAAAACATTTTGTCTTCTTGTGAGTGCTGTTTTGTGGAGTCAAAGGTGTACCGTTCTGGGAAATCCATGTTGATGAAGTCCTTAAACTGTTTCTCAAGTCCTGTGATTTCCTCGATAGCCTTCACCTCTATTCTGTTGACAGAAAAATCTTGTTGTATGTCATCTAGCATTCTGTTGTTTGCAGGACGAATGACATTCCATACAATCCAGCCCAACATTGTTTCCGTTGCATGGGGACTTCCTCTGACTCCTGTTCTGACTTGTAGAGGTGTGTACGCATCTGGTACGTTGTTTCCTATAAGGAGCCCTATCTCTGCGTTGATCTGTGGGAGATGGATGTCACTTAAGTGCTGCCACTTAGCAATGTCGCCATGGGTTGGAATGTGGTTGAGGGATACCGGCATCTTGTCCTTGGTATATACCCTTGGCAGACGTACAACATTTTGGAGATTCAGATCACAGACTTCCAATCCCTCCAAGGCGTAAGTATCCATAGTGTGTGAAGATCCCATTGTGTCTAGTGTTATTTTCAACTTCCTGCCTTGGCTTCCTAATTTTCTCATTACACTATCTGAAAAAAAATGAAACACTACTCCCCGGGTCGAGGAAAGCGTATGTTTCGACAACATTCAGACCATTTTTCAACCTCACTTTGACAGGAATAATGGCCATAGTGCAGTCACCGTCCCCGGCTCCCATTACATCACCAGCATTGGACAGCTTGGATAGGTCTGCGCAGGCACTGACACCTTCCTTTCCTGTTTCAGTCGCATCTTTGGTCTTCTGTGGATTGTCGAAGGAAAATCTCTCTTTGGTATGTAGCAAGGAGGGATGCCTGCCGTTACAATGTTGACATGTAGCTCTATTGCGACAAAACTTAGTCAAATGTCCGACTCTCAAGCATCCATAGCACAGGGCCTTTGTTCTGAGAAATGTCACTCTGTCATTGTACGGCTTGCTACTCAACCTTGAACATTCAGCAAGGGGGTGAGATGAGTTTGTACAATACAAACACGGTGACGAAAAGGCTGTTCGAGTAGGCGACTTGTTTGCGTCTGGTGGTTTGCTTGATTGATGGTTGATAAGGGATCCATTTGAAGGTCGATCTCTCATATTTTGTTTCTCATCATACAAGTTAGTGGCGAAAGATCCTCTTGCATTTTGTCGTCTCGGATACTGTTTGATTGATGACTTCTGATCCACTGTCAAGGCTTCCTTTCCATAAATTGGGTCGTTAGCTTTCTTTGCTTCTGTTTTCACAAAGGTCACCAGGTCATGAAATGTCACAGCTTCATGTGCGGCTTTCTTGCGCTGGATCGTTGTGCGCCACTTGTCATGGCAGTAGTACGGTAGTTTGGTTATAATTCTCTTCATGTTGTCTGCATACTCCAGTACTTGTACTGCACGGATTGTGTTCACAGCGCTATCACACTCGCAGAGGAAAATTGAGAACTCGTCTAAGGCCTTTGGATTGTCTCCCTTAATGAATGGCCAGTTCAAAGTCCGTTTCACAAATGCGTTGGCAATTATCTCATCATCGCCGTAACGGTCTTCAAGCTCCTTTAAGGCAGCCGGGTAGCCTCGTTCAGCTGGGAGATATGCAAATCCTTTCACAATCTTATTCGGCTCACCTGCAGTAAACTGTTCCAAGTAATTGATTCTTTCGTCATCTGTTTCAGTGTTTACTACTACCTTTGTTGAGAATTGGCGAATAAACCTACGATATTCGAAGGGATCCCCATCAAATTTCTTCAACTCTGATGGAGGCCTTTTCAAATGCTGAATAACAGCTGTGATGGCGCCATCTTGTGGGGTCATGTGACCCGCTGCTGATGAAAACCCTGGAATAGAGGCTGGGTAGAGAACATCGGGGTTAGAATGCAAATTTACATCACAATCTCTATTGGCTGGAGTTTCAGCTCTCATATTGACTGGTACATTTTGCGTTTCAAAATTTACATTTCTCAACCTTGGTCTGAATGACGTGGCATTGGGATTCGGTATGTGGGACCCCGGATTTGTATCTACAGGAACATGTGATACCTCTACAGTTTGACTTTCACCACCAACATCCAAATTCACACTTTGATCAATTGGTGTAACCGAATTTACACGTGAAGCCAACAATGAATAGTTATCGGTTACAGTGAAATTTGTTGGTTTAGAAACAGGAATGTAATCTGACTCACTAACATTATCAACTGTAACGAAACTAGAACTTTCTGTTTGGAATTGTTCCAGAACCCCCCTTTTTGC
The DNA here is from genome assembly GCA_036873755.1 of Hanleya hanleyi. NCBI lineage: Eukaryota > Metazoa > Mollusca > Polyplacophora > Lepidopleurida > Hanleyidae > Hanleya > Hanleya hanleyi. Next base: position 52,250 of record JAVTVY010014531.1, on the reverse strand, counting down.
TTCTACTATTGCTATTTCTTCCATTAGTTTAAGTTCATCTTCTCTCATTTTTAGCTTCAATTTGGCTAACTCAAGTTCTTGTTTCTGTTTCAGAACAGCAGCCTTCGTCTCCAGTTCTGCCCTTCTTTCTTCATGTTTCAGCCTCGCTGACGACAGGGAACTAACCAGGGATGGTGTGTGTCTCGACAATGCCTTCAGTGATCTCGGCCGGATGATACTCTTCTCACTGCTGGGACCTCCGTCAATAAACCAGTTTTCTGTTTTGGTTTTGAAGTTTTCCAGGAAGACATCTTTATCGTCATTTCGTCCTTGAATGTCTTCGTCAATGTGTGAAGCGAGTGGTGGCTGACACATTTCCTGGTAAACACTGATAAATTTTTCATAGTCCGTAAGCCAATCAGTGTAATGTTTTCTGACAATTTCAGTATTGGTGTTTTGTCTCATTTAAGATATCATCAGTTCAGCCTTTGAACAATACTTGGATTCAACAAACTCAACGTAGTCTACGATTAACTGTAAACAAATAAAACAAAATAGTATAAGTTGTGTGTTCAAAGAATGCTTATCGTATGACACACGTTAATCCTCTACATCACCAGTACACCTCACTAACAGAATTTATGTGTACCATAGTTTTCAGTTTTATGAACTCCTTTACAAACATCACACAAAAATAAACAAACTTGTCATTAATGAACCGTAGAATTAACAATACTACGAAAGGAACATTCATACATGGCTGTATTTGAGCGGTTGTATCGATAATCACTACGTGCGCAAAACTGTGTCAAATAACATGCGTTGTTGTTGTCGCACATACATTACTTCTTACTTTTTATGCATGCTTTATCGACTTATGCAGATTAAATTATAACAGCGAACTGCTTAAAAACGATCTGTAACAACTACAAATATAAACAGTAGACAGTAAAATATCTGAGATTTTCTGTCGATTTCCCGCTTTTACAAGGCAACGTGCTTACTCGCCACAACATCAGAGGCAAGCCCTAAAACTAGCACTCGAGAACAATATCCAATGAACGAAAACGGGATTAGAGTACATGTTGGCCGTTACAACCGCTTCAAGCCTATGTTTTGTACACCATGATTTTTGTTGTTTTGTTTCGTTATTTGGTGCTGATGCTTTATAGCACCAAATAGGTTATATCAGAAGTTCATTGATGGACTTCTGGTTATATGCCGAAAGGTCTTTGGATTATGGAGGCGGAGATTCTTTTATGGGCGATGGCTGAACAATGAATGACGGACCAGGCGCTTGTAATTCCCCTATACGTCATAGTAACGTCGTAACTGTCATCTTCTGCTATTGTGGGCAGGGATATAAGTGGATTGAGCCTGTGAAACGGAGCATGTACTGTGGGGAGGTTGCTGTTTAACAACACTACAATCTGACCCACATATTTAGAACACATGAGCCAGATACCAGCATCGCCACACTGACAGTACGGCTTTAGTGGTAATGAACCCTGAACTGAGTAAACATCTTCAGGACAGGACGGTCAGTCCGCTTGTTGACTAACACCAGTCGTCCTGCACCATTACAAGGAGTTAGGTATCCTCAAACATCAGAGAGTCTCCTCTTCCCTTTCAGGTAGGCTCTTCCCTTTCAGGTAGGTTGTATGTATAGCCATCGAATATATCGTAACGAGTAAGCTACATGTATGTGTCTGTCGAGTCCTGAAACGGCAAACGGCTTCAGGCCTCTCAACAAATTAAAAAAAAGTCTCGATAACGTAATCTCTGCCAAAGACCATTTAACAAACAGCTTGAAGTATATAATACCGTATATACGTCTATAGCAGTTACCAGTTGGACTAGTTGAAGTATAGATAGGCCTATACCCGTATTTCCAAGGAAGGGTTCAGTCTTCCGCAAGTTCTTACATAATATCAGGTATTTGGCAGAGCGGGTCAAAATAGATTTGGAGATACTCCCAAGTATCAATTTAATCTCTTCGGTTTTCTGTAAGTTTGAGAAGTATGGAAACATTTTCTCTATTGTATTGATGAATGGCACTCGTATATCCTTATAGTTTTGACATTCAAATAAGAGATGATATTCATCCTTGATAGATTGACAGGAACAACGTGTACACAAGCGCTCAGTTCTTGTATCGGTCAAATTCTATTTCTAATGTATGTGCACTAATTCTGTAGCGGCAGAGAACACTTCTTAATTCCTTAGAAACGACAAGATCCACATAACTGGCGCGGTTAAACGAAGAGGTCATTAAAGACAGAACTGTAAGTTTATCAGACGAGTGGATAGCAGATAGTACATCCTGCATTGCAATATCCTTAAGTCTACGAATTATGATTTCTAAATCACATTTAATGTGTCAATATACACTTAATGTATCAACTGGCAACAAATACCCAAGTTTAATAATTTCCTGATTTTGGGATCAGGGGCCTAAGTCGTTTGACCTTGATCTGCGACACATCTTCAAACTCTAATATATCAACTCACACAAAAAATTTGCAGTCATTTCTTTTTTTATTTAACCGCTTTAACTCCGACCTTTAGCCTCGAAGCCAGACGTGTCGGGGGTATCGTGGGAGGACATCAAAACGAAGATTCTGGGCATGAAGATTGGCACAGACGAACACATTTACAAACTGGTTCAAGTTTGCTATGATACGAGTCAAAACAACAAGTATTTTTTGGACCGCTTGAACTCCGACCTTTAGCCTCGACATTTAACCTTGACCTCAACTTTGGTACCCGATACATCGTCTCATACTTATGTATCCACTCACAGAAAACATTGCTGTATTGGCTGTATAGTTTTGGTCTAATATTTGGCAATGTCCGGCTGTCCATCATACTGGTCTGACTTTCAAAATACATACGGAGTTATACAGAGCTCTGGTCATTGATCGGAAGCCTGTGGAGAAGGATCGATCATGATATGTTTTTCACTGTCAACTTTTTAGACATTAAGGATGTCCGCTGGTGGTTTTTGACTTTGGCAGCCATTTTGGCTGTTTTTCTATTGGGTTATCTCCCTTCCCTAGGTTAAGAGATGGGGATTTCCTTTAAAAGCCTTCTAGCCGAGTATTTTGCACACCAACCTTTCATCCAATTTGCTAAATTTTGATAGACATTTTGATTATCTGCAAACAGTTAGAATATAAGAAAAAGTTAAATACTATTTTTAGGAATTTTTCATGAATATGCTTGAAAAATAGGGCTATTTCCTATGCTTTCTGGATTATCAAATTGAGCATGGGTCAGTCCACTTAACATTGCCTACAGCTAAAAAATGCACACCAACCTATATTTTTTTCTTTGTTTTCCCTCATATTACACAATGCAACAACACACATTATTCAAAAAGTTAATTACTTTGATTTACCACCAGCGGACATCCTTAAAGAAATTTTCGATGTTGATAACAAGATCTCTCGTGAAGGATTATGGATAGCCGTTTGACAGTTAGGTTAAGTTATCTGTCAGAAGTCTATTTCATATGACTGACTTTGTCTTATTGTCAAGGACAAATCACTCAGTAAAGTTTGATCCAAAGTCGGTAGCATAATAACACTTGAAAGATTATAGTCAGACTATTCTGGTGAACCAGTGAGAACAGTTCTCTCTTTCTCTCTATAGGGCTTATGTTTTTGACGGATCGATGTAGATCCAGTTGGGTGAATTGTATGGCAAGCCAAAGTGCTTTTTATTCCGAATTTCCGATATCGGGATTTCAATTCCCGATATCAGAAATTCTAATTTCCGATATCGGAAATTGCAATTCCCGATATCGGAAATAGAATTTCCGATATCGGGAATTAAAATTTTCGATATCGGAAATTCAGTGACAATTTCGATATCGGAAATAGAATTTCCCATATCGGGAATTCAATTTCCGATATCGGAAATTCAATTTCCGATATCGGGAATTCAATTTCCGATATCGGGAATTCAATTTCCGTTATCGGAAATAGAATTTCCCATATCGGAAATTGTCACCGAATTTCCGATATCGGAAATGAAAGCCTGAAAGCTTTACAAAACCTAGGGGTGCATTCCACACCTAAATCTGAATCTGAATCTTAAATGATGTGCGGCTAAAAACAGGCATGGGTTCGGATCTTCGACCATAAATAGATGTAAAATCTTTAACAAAAACCTTGTAAACGTATATATTTTCTAAATGGGCACACTCGTGCCGTTATTTCAGGGGACTTGTGAGCTATTGAAATTGAAAAGGAAAGACGTGCAGTCCTCCTTAGCCCTTCAACTTTTCTGAAAAACATATGAAATGATTTTCTTTTTATGTATGTTAAAGTGTTTCCTGTCCAAAGGACAATTTAATATGGCGAAAAAAATAGAGGGTCGACCTACTCGTTTTTTGTAAAATTTTATCTCCATAGAGGAATCATGATTGTCGCTTCCAGAAAAAGTGCGGATTTGGGTCCTCGAGATATTCAATTCCGGACACGATTAACTCTGCAGTGGCGAGTGGGTGCGATCAACAAGCAATTGTTATATCCCCCTTTGGAGAAACGGTTACGTCCAGCAGGGTGATACTATAGATATCAGTTAGTAGAAAGGTAAGAAGAATTACCTTGCTGTCAAAATCGGGCGATCTTCCTTATTATAAAATTAGGGAGGGACCACTTTGTACGAAACCGTGGCAAGTGTGGAGTGCACCCTAGAGTTGCAATTCCCGATATCGGAAATTCAATGACAATTTCCGATATCGGAAATTGAATTTCTGATATCGGGAATTGAATTTCCGATATCGGGAATTGAATTTCCGATATTGGGAATTGAATTTCCGATATCGGGAATTGTCTCCGAATTTCCGATATCGGAAATTGTAATTCCCGATATCGGAGATTCAATTTCCGATATCGAAAATTCTAATTTCCGATATCGGGAAATTGAATTTCCGATATCGAGAATTCAATTTTCGATATCGGAAATTGAAGGTCATGAATTTCCGATATCGGAAATTTTAATTCCGATATCGGAAATTCTCGAATAAAAAGCACTTTGGCTTGCCATAGAATTGAACAGGTGCCGTACATTGTTGTGAATTAGTGCAGTTGCAGTTCAGACAGAAGAAAAAAGTCTGCAAGTATTTCAGCTACTGCAATACATATTTCTCACTCTCTCTGATATATTTTGCATTACCATGTCTATTTCTGTGAAACTGGATAGTATTTTACTTCCGTCAATTGTCTAGATGTCATTTTCGCAGAATTTGTTCTTTCAGAGCATTAATACTAAAATGAAATTGAGGTTTCCGTAGAGTGAGTTATTTTGCTCAGAGAATGTTCCAAAATCTTTTCCAGTTACTTATAGTATTGAGACAAAAGTATTTTGAGGCGTACTTGTATGTATAATTCCTATTCACAATAACTTATCACTTCCATCCACAATCCCTACACCAGACCCTCTCTGTGTAATCCTTCAACATTCAGCTAACACTTGATGTGCATCCTCAGCTACATGTACTCTCATCTACATGTGCGTATCTTCTCTCGATCTCTCCCCCCCCCCCACTAAAAAAAAATAACACCCTATCTACTATTAAGATGGGATGACAGTTAATAATAATACTACCGGTATATATACAGCTCGCTGAGAAACACCATCTTCATTTAATCCAGCCAATTTCTACGTTCCCACTTCGAACCTGCCTTGATTTATCTGACCCCTTCAGTGTTCAAAATCCGAGGTGTAAATTTCACCTTCTAACGGCAGAAGAACCAATCAGAACGTACACATCGATTGCGAGTGAAGGTCAGTGAAGTCACGTAGAGTGACATCATCCTCTATTATCGGCGTCTTTCCTCTAATAAGGTGCCCACAATGTAGGTTAGCCAATCAATAACGCTCTTGTGCGACCCATTTCGAATTTCAAATACCTTCGAGGTCAGTGACGTCTCGTGTCTATTTATAAGTTATTTGAACATTGAAGGGGTCCAGATAAATCAAGGCAGGTTCGAAGTGGGAACGTAGAAATTGGCTGGATAAAATGAAGATGAGAAACACCGGTACGGGTTAAAGTTGGGCAAGGCTTTGGTGTAAGACCTCCCATTGAAAAGATAATAGTAGAAGACGGGACGAGGTAAGTTTTCCAGGGAGGTAACTCTTGGTCCCCTTTTTTCCAGGTTAAAGGTATAGGGGACGCCCCATCGCCTTTCACCTCTGGGGCGCCTGGGGCGCCAGGGGGCTCCACCAGCTCAAGGTCACGTGGAGGTCAAAAGTAGTTCCGGCAACCTGTAACCTTTGTATTCCTCCGCGGACAGAAAGTAGTTCCATGTCAACCAAGTGACTTCCAATGTTAATGTATACGGGAATGCCTGAAAAGAGTATGGGAATAGACGTTTTGTGGCAGGGGTGGGTCCCTAGTGGACCGAATGGGTCGAGTGAGGTGGCAAAGTGAAGCGCTCCTCTAGGGCCATTCAGTCATGGGTGGGTGCATGTAAAATTAGGATTTTTTCCGAAAATATAAAAAGCGGAACACGGACTTTACCCCTACAATAGGGGTCTGTATTATACAATATAAGGAAAAATACCTGTATGGGGTATGGGGATGGTCAATTTTTTTCGTGGGCTTTACTATGGGTTGTGGGGTCTCATTTTTCTCGTCTCGCCAAAAAAAAAACACAATGGGAGGGGTCCCGGAGCGAAGCGGTGAAATTTTTGGGAAAAGTCACCGAGGCCTGTATATAGGTTCATACTGGCTATATGGCGGAGGGGTGGTCAATTTTTTTTTGTGGGCTTTACTATGGGTTGTGGGGTCTCGTTTTTCTCGTCTCGCCGAGAAAAACACAATGGGAGGGGTCCCGGAGCGAATCAGTGAAATTGTTGGGAAAAGTCAACGAGGTCTGTATATAGCCCCATAGGCTGGCTATGGGAGGGATAGGTCCATCCTGGGAAATTCACACACGTTCATTGTGATGTGGGTTGTTTGGTCTTGTTTTTCACGTCTCGTCATTTAGAATATCATGAGAAGGGTCCCAAAGCGAAACGATGCAATTTTTGGAAAAGTACCATACAGCCCATATAGCTCCATACTGGCTATGGGGATATAGGTCCAACCTGGGAAATTCACACACGTTCATTGTGATATGGGTTGTGGGGTGTTGTTTTTCACGTCTCGTCATTTAGAACACGATGGGAAGGGTTTCGAAGCGAAACGGTGAAATTTTTGGAAAAAGTTCACCGAGGCCTCGGTAGGCCCATAGGCCTATACTGCATGGCTATGGAGGTATAGGTCCATACGGGGTGAACGTTTTGGGGTCTAGGTGAGCCCCTAATGGTCCTATGGTGTCGTATGAGGTCTTATTTTGAAGCTCTCGTGGAGTTTGTAATGTATCGACTCATGGTTCGTCCGTGTGCAAGAGTCTGCGCATGCGTAGTCTGCCCGTAGTATAGAAAGCAGGCATGTTGGGGGATGCGTGGGGGTGTGTTTTAACCCACCACTAGGGGTTCATGGTTGTGGTTTGGTGGGTTGTGACGTCACTTCCGGGTTTCACTAAAACTACCTTCGAACACAGAAGAGTTCCAATTTTTCCCGTACACGTAGGATCCGGATGTTCAACATCTGGATTTTTTCCCGGCCCCGGCCCGGCCCGCCCCGGCCGCAGCGCGCGCGCAGGGGTGATCTGATGCCGCAGCGCGCGCGGGTTATCGGGAAGTGCGTGGGTGAATCCGCAGCGCGCGCGCGCATGAAGACCCTCATACATACACCAATGCAGGCGCAGACGTGAAGTGCCCGGATGATAGACACGGACGTCACCGAGAAAAACACATACAACTCGTCAAATACAGCCGCCCCCCTCAAGACCCTCATACATACCCGAAAAGATACGGACGTTACCGAAAAGACACGGACTTTACCGAAAAGACACGAACTTCACCGAAAAGACACGGACTTTACCGAAAGGACACGGACGTGCCCGAAAAGACACGAAGGTGAACGACATTGTGGAAAAAAACCACAGACAGGTTAGTACATGCATTCCTATCATGTTCACAGGTTATGCCCGATTCACGCATAATAAAAGGATTGATCTGTGTTGTTGTTGCTCTCTTTTTTGGACTAACCCATCAGAATAGTACGTATCACGGACTACACCCGTAGAGCTACATCTAGGCGCGCATGTGTGACATGGTCTATAAAACACGTCTCTCTGGATCCCACACCCTCATTCCTACGGTTGCAGAGCCATGAAGGACACCCGTCCCTATGCGACTCGCATTTTACAGCATGCGACCGTGGTTAATTCACTCACGGGTTACCGAGCAGTGGTTCGGTCCATGTTTTCAGATGGCGACGACAACGAGGGGCGACGCCAGATCCTGAACGAGTTCACAGAAGTGGTCCTCGACAGAGTGCACTCGACGGAGAGGTGTGTCATCACTCACCACTACTGGACTATGACAGCCATCCTTGATGCTCGGGCTATGGACCACGAGCGCTCACGCCGGAATCAGCGACGGCTGGTTGGCCTAGTCATGGCCTGTGCCCTATTGCCCCTGGTGCTGTGGCATTGACAGTGGCACCTGACTATAAATACGAGGGTCAGACACAGTGTGCGTCATCCACCGATCGTCATTGGGTCAACCATGTCACCAGTTCTACGAGCCATCCTTCCCCTTACACCCCGGGTGGGGTTACACGTCTATGAAGATAAAGTCACCCTCGTGGAAGACCGTGGAGATGTTTGCTGGTCGCGCGCTGAGACCGTATCGAATACGGTTACGCTACACCGTGACGGCTGGACCAAATTTAAACTGGTGTTGAGCGGCGAGCTCGACGGACACCTCATCCACATAGACAATGCCATCTACGTACACCGTGGACCCTTCTTCCCACGCCTGGGCCGCTACCAAGACCCTACGCGAGGCTTCACCCTAGACCCCGATCTGTGGACAGCCTTCGAGAAAGTGGTGCCCATCGTGGACCAGCTGTTTACACCGGACGAGCGGTCATCAGACGAGTTGGAGTGGGCTCGTGCCCTGAGAGAAGCGGTGGCAGAACCCAATGAACAAATGTCTAGCCATGAACCAGACGACGATGCCATTGATTACCCGGCTAGACTCAGTCAGCCCAGTGACATGACCACCCGATCCTTTGATCTCACGGAGTTCTCCCTATAAATACGAGACAGTGAAATCTGGTACCATTCACGTACTGACCATGACGGAGCATATAATACTGGCGTATCTCAGCTTGACCCCCGAGGTTTTCCTGCACGTGTATGCGGATAAGGTCGATATCATGGAGGAGGTGGGAGACATCTGTGATGCGGACCCTACACAACCGTGCCCGGCCCACATTCGTCTGTCCCGGGAGGGCTGGACCAAATTCAAACGGGTGTTGTCTGGTGAACTGGACGGCGACCTCATCCACTTGTGTCACGATGTGTACATCCGACGCGGCCCTTTCTTTGCTCAATTGGCTCGGCTAGATGGGGGTACAGTGCATTTTGCCCTTCACCCTGATCTATGGTCTGCATTGGAAGATGCCGTGGTAGATGTGGATCAAGTGCTTATCAAGCGGTCATCAGACGAGTTGGACTGTCCATTTACCATGGACACTGTGGAAGCCAACGAAGAAAATCAGAAAGAAACTCCGGCCCAAGATATACCCGTTATAAATAAACGATAGAGCCAGGATCCATCATCATTTGTCACCATGAAGCGCTGGGAGAAGGTGTTGGATAACTTATACTACAGTCCCGACAGTCCGGCGGCCTATAGTGCATTGTCGGCTCTCTATCGAGCGGCCAAACCCCAGGGGATACAACGTGCCCAAGTCCGAGATTGGTTAAGAAAACAAGACACCTATACCTTACATCGATCTGTCCGTCGCCATTTTCTACGGAACCGGGTCATCGTGGGAGGAATAGATGCCCAGTGGCAAGCGGATTTGGTCGATATGAGCGCCTTTGCCAAACACAACGATGGGAATCGGTATATCTTGACGTGCATCGATATCCTATCGAAGTATGCGTGGGTGGTACCCATCCGGACGAAAACGGGGGCGAATCTCATAGCGGCGTTCAAAGACATCTTCAAGACCGGGCGCAAACCTTCGTATTTGCAAACCGACGAAGGCACAGAATTCCTCAACAGACCGTTCCAACGGTTTCTGAAAGCCCAGAATGTGTTTTTCTTCCATACGTACAACGAGACCAAGGCTTCCGTGGTGGAAAGGTTCAACAGGATATTCAAAGACCGCATGTATAAATATTTCACCTATAAGAATACAAGGCGGCACTTCGATGTTCTCCCGAAACTTGTGAGTGGTTACAATCGAGCCTATCATCGGAGTATAGAGAGAGCCCCCATTACCGTGACCCAACGCAATGAAGCCCAAGTCCGGCGTGTCTTGTACCCCAGGCCATCGCAGCGAACGCCGAAGGCGGTGTACAAGGTCGGGGACCCTGTACGGATCAGTAAAGTCAACGGTCAATTTGAGAAAAGTTACTTGCCCAACTGGAGCGATGAGCACTTCCTGATTAAACGGCGCCTACCCCAACAGTAGCGAGTCTATGAACTGGAAGATCTTCAAGGGGAACCGTTGCTAGGGACGTTTTACGTGATGGAATTACAGCCTGTCGTAAAAACAAAGCAAGACTACTACACGGTGGAGCAGATTTTGAAAACGGAACGTCGACGTGGCAAACTGTTTCATTTCGTCAAATGGCAAGGCTGGCCCAGTTCCTTCAATTCCTGTGTCGCTGCCAACCAGGTGAAACGACTATAAAGCCAGACACCACTACCGTCATCCTTCATTCCACGTTCGACCACGGTGCTATGGACAAGCAGCAGCTGCCTCTGAACACAGCGTCTCCCAAAACGCGCAAAGCGCAAGTGGGCTTTGTGGTGATAGTGCTAACCCTGTTGAGTGTGTTGTACGGAGGTGTGTTTTACGACGTAGCCTAAGTCAGCACGCTACTTAACCAACTGAGAACACCAGCCATCAGTGAAACCAGTCTACAGATAGCACCAGTCACCTCCGTGATCGAAACGAGCCCAGTCATCACCACACCACGTGTACAAGCCACAACGAGCTCCACACCAAGCTCCACACCTACACCAAGTACACCCACTACGTCTGAAAACCCACCGGATTTCATCCCTCATCACTAAAGACCGGAAGGCCACTGCCGGCCTGTTGGGCATAATAGTCCATATAGCTGTGTGCATCGCACTCGTAAGGCACCTTCATTATACAAAGTGGGGAGCACGTGCTTGTCGAAAATGATTTAGTGAATGACCTGATGCGTAAACGCAGGTCGCACACGGATCCTCGAGGATGGGAGGTCTTCGCTCAAGGCTTGAAAGACATGCATGTACCACAGGAATCGGTGGGGAACCCCCACCGCTGGGCCTTTATGTAGCGAACCCAGCAATCGCCGAGTGGCCCACTACCTTCTTAGGAATCCGAATGGGAACCGGAGACACCCCCCAAAACACCACCACCACAACGGGCACCTTCTTTTCAGACCTTTAAAAAACCATCCTTGATCAGGACACCCCACATCTCCAGAGCCGTGACACGTAGCAAGTCATCGCGACGAACACGACGCCGGACACAACCGCCCAAGGCCTGGAACACCTATTAAAACCAACAGCAGCAGCAGGACAGCTCAGTCGCCATGTTTTACCTCGCCCTACCCAGTAACAGTTCGCTGGATGTGTTTCCTGACAACACCTTGGCCAAGTACGTGACCCAGTTACCACAACCGTTGCATTTACCTGGGCGCTGGGAATGTGGCCTCGTGGATATCCAATACCCTTACTCGTGGTACAACGTGCGAGCCAATGAAGTGTGGCACGAGGTGACCTAGGAAGGAAAAGACACCCTCCCCGAAGCCCAATACGATACTTCCAAGGAGTTCATGGGTGGGCTGTCAAGACTGTTGCATTATAAAGCGCTACGGGAGGTCACGAATACTTCGAATCCTTTCCCTTCAAGTATCACGTGGACTTCGATTACAACGCACACAACGACAAGGCACAGCTTATCGTCACCGCCAACGCGAGTGTCCTATCCTACAGCAAATGCTGGGTTTCGATCTACAGACGTTCGCTGGTCCCACCGCCCACCAAGGCGAGATCCCGATGGATATGAAGTCGGGTATGTACGGACTCTACGTCTACTCGGACGTGGTGGACAACCACATCGTGGGCGATATCAACACCTCTGTTACGGGTGGTGCCCATTAAAAAGACGTATGGAGATCAAGCCACCCACAGTTTCACCCACATGCTCTACCTACCCGTACGACAAACCGACATCAACACTATCACGGTGGATATAAGAGATGACACGGGACGACCGGTGGCATTCGAACGCGGGAAAGTGGTGCTGACACTTCATTTTCGACAAGCACGTGCTCCCCACTTTGTATAGTGAAGGTGCCTTACGAGTGCGATGCACGCAGCTATATGGACTATTATACCCAACAGGCCGGCGGTGGCCTTCCGGTCTTTAGTGATGAAGGATGAAATCCGGTGGGTTTTCAGACGTTGTGGGTGTACTTGGTGTAGGTGTGGAGCTTGGTGTGGAGCTCGTTGTGGCTTGTACACGTGGTGTGGTGATGACTGGGCTCGTTTCGATCACGGAGGTGACTGGTGCTATCTGTAGACTGGTTTCACTGATGGCTGGTGTTCTCAGTTGATTAAGTAGCGTGCTGACATAGGCTACGTCGTAAAACACACCTCCGTACAACACACTCAACAGGGTTAGCACTATCACCAAAAAGCCGACTTGCGCTTTGCGCGTTTTGGGAGACGCTGTGTTCAGAGGCAGCTGCTGTTTGTCCATAGCACCGTGGTCGAACGTGGAATGAAGGATGACGGTAGTGGTGCCTGGTTTTATAGTCGTTTCACCTGGTTGGCAGCGACCCAGGAATTGAAGGAACTGGGCCAGCCTTGCCATTTGACGAAATGAAACAGTTGCCACGTCGACGTTCCGTTTTCAAAATCTGCTCCACCGTGTAGTAGTCTTGCTTTGTTTTTACGACAGGCTGTAATTCCATCTCGTAAAACGTCCCTAGCAACGGTTCCCCTTGGAGATCTTCCAGTTCATAGACTCGCTACTGTTGGGGTAGGCGCCGTTTAATCAGGAAGTGCTCATCGCTCCAGTTGGGCAAGTAACTTTTCTCAAATTGACCTTTGACTTTACTGATCCGTACAGGGTCCCCGAACTTGTACACCGCCTTCGGCGTTCGCTGCGGTGGCCTGGGGTACAAGACACGCCGGACTTGGGCTTCATTGCGTTGGGTCACGGTAATGGGGGCTCTCTCTATACTCCGATGATAGGCTCGATTGTAACCACTCACAAGTTTCGGGAGAACATCGATGTACCGCCTTGTATTCTTATAGGTGAAATATTTATACATGCGGCCTTTGAATGTCCTGTTGAACCTTTCCACTACGGAAGCCTTAGTCTCGTTGTACGTATGGAAGAAAAACACATTCTGGGCTTTCAGAAACTGTTGGAACGGTCTGTTGAGGAATTCCGTGCCTTCGTCGGTTTGCAAATACAAAGGTTTGCGCCCGGTCTTGGTATGTGCTTTAGAATAGGTTAACCAGAAGGCTATTCTGTGAAGTCATGTGACGCAGTCAGTATGTCGGCACCTCTTCCCACTCCCTTATATGTGTTGTAATTGAAGATGTCTTTGAACGCCGCTATGAGATTCGCCCCCGTTTTCGTCCGGATGGGTACCACCCACGCATACTTGGATAGGATATCGATGCACCTCAAGATATACCGATTCCCATCGTTGTGTTTGGCAAAGGCGCTCATATCGACCAAATCCGCTTGCCACTGGGCATCTATTCCTCCCACGATGACCCGGTTCCGTAGAAAATGGCGACGGACAGCTCGATGTAAGGTATAGGTATCTTGTTTTCTTAACCAATCTCGGACTTGGGCACGTTGTATCCCCTGGGGTTTGGCCGCTCGATAGAGAGCCGACAATGCACTATAGGCCGCCGGACTGTCGGGACTGTAGTATAAGTTATCCAACACCTTCTCCCAGCGCTTCATGGTGACAAATGATGATGGATCCTGGCTCTATCGTTTATTTATAACGGGTATATCTTATATATGTTATATGGAAATGGAATAGGTCTTTGGATTATGGACGCGGATATTCTCTAATGGACGACGGCTGGATTATGAATGACGGACTAGACGCTTGTAATTGGACCGGAGTTTCTTTCTGGTTTTCTTCGTTGGCTTCCACAGTGTCCATGGTAAATGACCAGTCCAACTCGTCTGATGACCGCTTGATAAGCACTTGATCCACATCTACCACGGCATCTTCCAATGCAGACCATAGATCAGGGTGAAGGGCAAAATGCACTGTACCCCCATCTAGCCGAGCCAATTGAGCAAAGAAAGGGCCGCGTCGGATGTACACATCGTGACACAAGTGGGTGAGGTCGCCGTCCAGTTCACCAGACAACACCCGTTTGAATTTGGTCCAGCCCTCCCGGGACAGACGAATGTGAGCCGGGCACGGTTGTGTAGGGTCCGCATCACAGATGCCTCCCACCTCCTCCATGATATCGACCTTATCCGCATACACGTGCAGGAAAACCTCGGGGGTCAAGCTGAGATATGCCAGTATTATATGCTCCGTCGTGGTCAGTACGTGAATGGTATCAGATTTCACTGTCTCTCGTATTTATAGGGAGAACCCCGTGAGATCAAAGGATCGGGTGGTCATGTCACTGGGCTGACTGAGTCTAGCCGGATAATCAATGGCATCATCGTCTGCCTCCGCTTCATTGCTAGGTTTGGTAATTTGTTCAGTGGGTTCTGCCGCCGCTTCACTCAGGGCACGAGCTCACTCCAACTCGTCTGATGACCGCTCGTCCGGTGTAAACAGCTGGTCCACGATGGGCACCACTTTTTCGAATTACAAGCGTCTAGTCCGTCATTCATAATCCAGCCGTCGTCCATTAGAGAATGTCCGCGTCCATAATCTGTCCACAGATCGGGGTCTAGGGTGAAGCCTCGCGTAGGGTATTGGTAGCGGCCCAGGCGTGGGAAGAAGGGTCCACTGTGTACGTAGATGGCATTGTCTATGTGGATGAGGTGTCCGTCGAGCTCGCCGCTCAACACCCGTTTAAATTTGGTCCAGCCGTCACGGTGTAGCGTAACCGTATTCGATACGGTCTCAGCGCGCGACCAGCAAACATCTCCACGGAGATTTATTTAACAATCACAAAAAGTTTCTCAGGGAAAGAGGTATTTGTCTTCCAACCAATCATAACGACATACCAAAAATGTACTGGACTCCCAAAATGCATAAATCACCATACAAAGCTAGATTCATAGCTGGTTCTAGAAGCTGCACCACCAAGCTTCTTTCAACCCTATTGACGAGGGCCCTTCAGGAGGTAAAAGCATTTTGGGAAAGGTATTGCGCCACTATTTCTAAGAACTCTGGCGTTGAATGTATGTGGATATTGAAAAACTCAAAATGTCTTACGGAAGAACTTGATGCTAAAGGTCACATACCGTACAGACATGTATCCACATGGGATTTATCGACTCTCTATACTACAATCCCTCATCAGGACCTTATTGACCGTCTAAGTTCATTAATAGTATCTGTGTTCAAGAAAACTGATCGTAGATATATTAATGTCGGAAGCCATAAAGCATTCTTTAGCTCGACTACATACAAGAGATATCATTCATGGGATGTTTCTTTGTTTATAGAGTTGCTTGAATTTCTCATTAAAAATATCTATGTGAAATTTGGCAACACAATATACCAGCAGCATATAGGTATTCCAATGGGTACTAATTGTGCACCCCTGTTGGCCGACCTGTATATGTTCTCTTATGAATATGACTATATGCAGGCGCTTTCAAAAACCGATCCATTCAAAGCCCGTTCCTTCTCATTCACCAAACGCTATATAGACGATCTTCTCGCTGTGGATAATCGCTATATAAATGACGCAGTGAAGGATATATATCCACCTTCACTGGATTTGAAGGAAACTACAGATAGCCCTACAGGCACATCTTATTTAGATCTCTATCTCTATAAAAATGAAGCGGGCATTCTCTCTCGTCGACTTTATGACAAAAGAGATGATTACAATTTCGACATCGTAAACTATCCCTTTCTGGATAGTAATATTCCAGTGGGACCTGCATATGGCGTATGCATATCTCGCTTAGTAGCATTTGCTAGATCCTGTGTTAAATGTGATGATTTTAATCAACGTCACAAAACATTGTTGCAGAAACTTATAAAACAGGGCTATTCCACCAAGCGCCTCCACTCAAAGTTTCTCAAATTTGGCGATACATATCGCATGCTGATAGCAGAATACGAACGTAGCGTGCAAGATCTATGGCGCTACGTTTCGTAACTTGTGTCTAATTCCGCTTAACCCGGGGCTAGGGGCCGTATGAACCCATGTACTTCAAGATCCTCATGGTACTCATATGAACAGTCACAATCAAAGCGTGACGGAGATGCATCTTTTTTTTAGATGACGACTCTATAACGAATATTATGGATTATGAATACTGATCAGCGATACGGATTTGATATTTTTGGAAAATCATGATGTCTTGCCGGCATCATCGAAAACTGTTGACCGCTTCTCTCTTGCAGGAAACAAGCCTATGTGTATGTATACTATGATTGTCTTTTTGAATTTGGTGCTAATACTGTTATGTGGAAAATGGAATAGATCTTTGGATTATGGACGCGGATATTCTCTAATGGACGACGGCTGGATTATAAATGACGGACTAGACGCTTGTAATTCCACAAGGGTGACTTTATCTTCATAGACGTGTATCCCCACCCGGGGTGTAAGGGGAAGGATGGCTCGTAGAACTGACGATCGGTGAATGACGCACACTGTGTCTGACCCTCGTATTTATAGTCAGGTGCCACTGTCAATGCCACAGCACCAGGGTCAATAGGGCACAGGCCATGACTAGGTCAACCAGCCGTCGCTCATTCCGGCGTGAGCGCTCGTGGTCCATAGCCCGAGCATCAAGGATGGCTGTCATAGTCCAGTAGTGGTGAGTGATGGCACACCTCTCCATCGAGTGCACTCTGGAGGACCGCTTCTGTGAACTCGTTCAGGATCTGGCGTCGCCCCTCGTTGTCGTCGCCATCTGCAAACATGGACCGGACCACTGCTCGGTAACCCGTGAGTGAATTCACCGCGGTGGCATGCTGTAAAATGCGAGTCGCATAGGGACGGGTCTCCGTCATGGCTCTGCAACCGTAGGAATGAAGGTGTGGGATCCAGAGAGACGTGTTTTATAGACCATGTCACACATGCGCGCCTAGACGTAGCTCTACGGGTGTAGTCCGTGATACGTACTATTCTGATGGGTTAGTCCAAAAAAGAGAGCAACAACAACACAGATCAATCCTTTTATTATGCGTGAATCGGGCATAACCTGTGAACATGATAGGAATGCATGTACTAACCTGTCTGTGGGGTTTTTCCACAATGTCGTTCACCTTCGTGTCTTTTCGGGTACGTCCGTGTCCTTTCGGTGAAGTCCGTGTCTTTTCAGTGAAGTTCGTGTCTTTTCGGTGACGTCCGTGTCTTTTCGGTAAAGTCCGTGTCTTTTCGGTAACGTCCGTATCTTTTCGGGTATGTATGAGGGTCTTGAGGGAGGCGACTGTATGTGACGAGTTGTATGTGTTTTTCTCGGCGACGTCCGTGTCTATCATCCGGGCACATCACGTCTGCGCCTGCATTGGGTATGTATGAGGGTCTTCATGCGCGCGTGCGCTGCGGATTCACCCACACACTTCCGGATAACCCGCGCGCGCTGCGGCATCAGATCAACCCCGCGCGCGCGCGCTGCGGCCGGAGTAACCCGCGCGGTGCGGCCGGGGCGGCCCGGGCCGGGCCGGGCCGGGCCGGGGAAAAACCCGGAGGTTGAACATCCGGATCCTACGTGTACGGGGAAAATTGGAACTCTTCTGTGTTCAAAGGTAGTTTTAGTGAAACCCGGAAGTGACGTCACCACCCACCAAACCACAACCATGTACCCCTAGTGGTGGGTTAAAACACACCTCCACGCATCCCCCAACATGCCTGCTTTCTATACTACGGCCAGACTACGCATGCGCAGACTCTTGCACACGGACGAACCATGAGTCGATACATTACAAACTCCACGAGAGCTTCAAAATAAGACCTCATACGACACCATAGGACCATTAGGGGCTCACCTAGACCCCAAAACGTTCACCCCGTATGGACCTATACCTCCATAGCCATGCGGTATAGGCCTATGGGCCTACCCAGGCCTCGGTGAACTTTTTCCAAAAATTTCACCGTTTCGCTTCGAAACCCTTCCCATCGTGTTCTAAATGACGAGACGTGAAAAACAACACCCCACAACCCATATCACAATGAACGTGTGTGAATTTCCCAGGTTGGACCTACATCCCCATAGCCAGTATGGAGCTATATGGGCTATATGGTACTTTTCCAAAATTTTCACCGTTTCGCTCCGGGACCCTTCCCATCATGTTCTAAATGACGAGACGTGAAAAGCAAGACCAAACAACCCACATCACAATGAACGTGTGTGAATTTTCCAGGATGGACCTATCCCTCCCATAGCCAGCCTATGGGGCTATATACAGACCTCGTTGACTTTTCCCAACAATTTCACCGATTCGCTCTGGGACCCCTCCCATTGTGTTTTTCTCGGCGAGACGAGAAAAACGAGACCCCACAACCCATAGTAAAGCCCACAAAAAAAATTGACCACCCCTCTCCCATATAGCCAGTATGAGCCTATATACAGACCTCGGTGACTTTTCCCAAAAATTTCACCGCTTCGTTCCGGGACCCCTCCCATTGTGTTTTTCTTGGCGAGACGAGAAAAACGAGACCCCACAACCCATACTAAAGCCCACGAAAAAAACTGACCATACCCATACCCCATACAGGCATTTTTCCTTATATTGTATAATACAGACCCCTATTGTAGGGGTAAAGTCCGTGTTCCGCTTTTTATATTTTCGAAAAAATCCTAATTTTACATGCACCCACCCCATTGACTTGATAGGCAGGCCCCGAT
Source organism: Hanleya hanleyi (assembly GCA_036873755.1). Classification (NCBI taxonomy): domain Eukaryota; kingdom Metazoa; phylum Mollusca; class Polyplacophora; order Lepidopleurida; family Hanleyidae; genus Hanleya; species Hanleya hanleyi. Next base: position 33,148 of record JAVTVY010014531.1, on the reverse strand, counting down.
AAGCCCGGAGACCGATATTAGCCCTTTTGGCTAGAGTTGATAGGGGTTTTCCCCTAGTTTAGGGGTAAAGTCCGTGTTCCGCTTTTTATAGTTTCGGGGAAAAATCCTAATTTTACATGCACCCACCCCATTGACTTGATAGGCAGGCCCCGATAAGCCCGGACACCGATATTAGCCCTTTTGGCTAGAGTTGATAGGGGTTTTCCCCTAGTTTAGGGGTAAAGTCCGTGTTCCGCTTTTTATAGTTTCGGGAACAAATCCTAATTTTACATGCACCCACCCATGACTGAATGGCCCTAGAGGAGCGCTTCACTTTGACACCTCACTCGACCCATTCGGTCCACTAGGGACCCACCCCTGTCACAAAACGTATATTCCCATACTCTTTTTAGGCATTCCCCGTATACATTAACATTGGAAGTCACTTGGTTGACATGGGACTACGTTCTGTCCGCGGAGGAATACAAAGGTTACAGGTTGGCGGAACTACTTTTGACCTCCACGTGACCTTGAGCTGGTGGCGCCCCCTGGCGCCCCAGAGGTGAAAGGCGATGGGGCGTCCCCTATACCTTTAACCTGGAAAAAGGGGACCAAGAGTTACCTCCCTGGAAAACTTACCTCGTGCCGTCTTCTCCCTACCACTGGTAATATCATGGACAAAAGACTGACAATACAACTTGCAGCAGATCCTTTGTCAATTATATTTCGTGAGTCTTACACCAAATCGTTGCCTAAAGTTGGTCGGTGATTAGGCCGTTAGAATTACATAATACTTGGCAAATAGCGGCCCATCTCTCTCATCGATCAATCGGCACATTTAACATTGTTCAAAGTTAAAGGAAACAATTCACCAGCTGATTCAGCCATTTATTTGTAGATATCTGTAGGCCCTGATCTATTACATTTTTACACTTCCTATATATCTGGGTAAAAGTTCTATTATAACAAGCGCTGGATGAGCGCAAAGACCTCCGTCGAGGCAATAGGTATAGGGGAATACATTGAAATTGAGGTTTCCGTAGAGTGAGTTATTTTGCTCAGAGAATGTTCCAAAATCTTTTCCAGTTACTTATAGTATCGAAACAAAAACATTTTGAAGCGTACTTGTATGTATAATTCCTATTCACAATAACTTATCACTTCCATCCACAATCCCTACACCAGACCCTCTCTGTGTAATCCTTCAACATTCGGCTAACACTTGATGTGCATCCTCAGCTATTCTCATCTACATTTGCGTATCTTCTCTCGATCTCTCACAGCTCACTGAGAAACACCGGTACGGGTTAAAGTTCGCCGGTGATTAGGCCGTTAGAATTACATAATACTTGGCAAATAGCAGCCCATCTCTCTCGCAACCACTTTCGCCAAGCATTCTCATCAACGAATCGGCACATCTAACAGTGTTCAAAGTTAAAGGAAACAATTTACCAGCTGATTCAACCATATATTTGATATCTGTAGGCCTTAATTTTACGCTTCCTGTATATCAGGATAAAAGGTTTATTATTAAAAGGAAAGCAGGTTATGATTTCACTTCAACCAATATACTTCCACATAAGCCAAGGACAATTTAAAACTGAAAATGAAGCAACTGGATACAATCTATCTTGTTCAATTTTTAGCCCACCATCACCAGATGGTGGGCTGTTCAAATCGCTTTTTGTCCGTGGTCCGTCGTCCGTCCGTCGTCCGTCCGTCCGTCAGTCCGTCCGTGCGTAAACAATTATTGTTATCGCGATTTCTCAGGAACTACTGCATGGATCTTTCTCAAATTTGGTACACAGGTTCCCCTTGGGGTCTAGTTGTGCAAGAAACCTTTTTTGGTCCGATTCGAAAATCCAATATGGCCACCAGGCAGCCATCTTGGATTTTCCCATGAAACCTTGTTATCGCGATTTCTCAGGAACTACTGCATGGATCTTTCTCAAATTTGGTACACAGGTTCCCCTTGAGGTCTAGTTGTGCAAGAAACCTTTTTTTGGTCCCATTCGAAAATCCAATATGGCCACCAGGCAGCCATCTTGGATTTCCCCATGAAACCTTGTTATCGCGATTTCTCAGGAACTACTGCATGGATCTTTCTCAAATTTGGTACACAGGTTCCCCTTGGGATCTCGTTGTGCAAGAAACCTTCTTTGGTCCGATTCCGAAATCCAATATGGCCACCAGGCAGCCATCTTGGATTCCCCATGAAACCTTGTTATCGTGATTTCTCAGGAACTACTGCATGGATCTTTCTCAAATTTGGTACACAGGTTCCCCTTGGAGTCTAGTTGTGCAAGAAACCTTTTTTGGTCGGATTCCGAAATCCAATATGTCCACCAGGCAGCCATTTTGGATTTCCCCATGAAACCTTGTTATCGCGATTTCTCAGGAACTACTGCATGGATCTTTCTCAAATTTGTTACGCAGGTTCCCCTTGGGGTCTAGTTGTGCAAGAAACCTTTTTTGGTCCGATTACGAAATCCAATATGTCCACCAGGCAGCCATCTTGGATTTCCCCATGAAACCTTGTTATCGCGATTTCTCAGGAACTACTGCATGGATCTTTCTCAAATTTGGTACACAGGGTCCCCTTGGGGTCTAGTTGTGCAAGAAACCTTCTTTGGTCCGATTCCGAAATCCAATATGGCCACCAGGCAGCCATCTTGGATTTCCCCATGAAACCTTGTTATCGCGATTTCTCAGGAACTACTGCATGGATCTTTCTCAAATTTGGTACACAGGTTCCCTTGGAGTCTAGTTGTGCAAGAAACCTTTTTTGGTCTGATTCCGAAATCCAATATGTCCACCAGGCAGCCATTTTGGATTTCCCCATGAAACCTTGTTATCGCGATTTCTCAGGAACTACTGCATGGATCTTTCTCAAATTTGTTACGCAGGTTCCCCTTGGGGTCTAGTTGTGCAAGAAACCTTTTTTGGTCCGATTCGAAAACCCAATATGGCCACCAGGCAGCCATCTTGGATTTTCCCATGAAACCTTGTTATCGCGATTTCTCAGGAACTACTGCATGGATCTTTCTCAAATTTGGTACACAGGTTCCCCTTGGGGTCTAGTTGTGCAAGAAACCTTTTTTGGTCCGATTACGAAATCCAATATGGCCACTAGGCAGCCATCTTGGATTCCCCCATGAAACCTTGTTATCGTGATTTCTCAGGAACTACTTCATGGATCTTTCTCAAATTTGGTACACAGGTTCCCCTTGGGGTCTAGTTGTGCAAGAAACCTTTTTTGGTCTGATTCCGAAATCCAATATGGCCACCAGGCAGCCATCTTGGATTTCCCATAAAACCTTGTTATCGCGATTTCTCAGGAACAACTGCATGGATCTTTCTCAAATTTGGTACACAGGTACTAGTGGTCTAGTTGTGCAAGGTACCTTTTTCGGTCCGTATCGAAAATCCAATATGGTCACAAGGCGGCCATCTTGAATTTCCCATCGGAACATTGTTACCGTGAATTCTTGGGAAATATTTCATGGATCTTTCTGAAATTTGGTACACAGGTCCCACATGGGGCCTAGTAGCGCAAGATACCTTTTTTGGTCCGATTCGAAAATCCAAGTTACGCTCCAAATTTATTTGGTATTCTCGAGATGTGACGTTGCATCGCAAGAGTCGGCGGATCAAACGGTGGGGCATATTCTATATATTGACTATAGAGAATATCCGTACCTTCACCTTCCATATCAAGGAGTTCAAATAATTCGGAATTAAAATGCATTTCTTCAAATTTTAAATCAGCTTTCTTTAATCCATGCAGTAGCAAGTGAACTGCTCCACCCTTTCGTCTGCCGGCGGGTCGGCTACATGAAGGGATGTCACTCTTGTGACTCAACGTCACAACTCGACAACTGTAGACTACTGCATGTTTCGATCCAAGGGAGATAATCAGGATCCAGGCACTTTTGAAGTTTCAACATTGCTGCGCGGACCGGATCCCTTCAGTATTAAGCATTGTACCATCTTACTATTTTCGAGCATGGTATCTTAAAAGAGATATCTCAAAATAGCCCAATACACAGAACAGAATTTGCATTCGTTCCTAATTATAAAATCTTAAGTATGTTTCATAGCTCATGCCAAAGTGTCAAAGAGATTGGTCTTCGCTTCCAGTACCCAATGATGACACGTGCAAAAAATAAATAAAAAAAATACTACAAAACAAAGGCGAAGGATCCTCCGTACATGTACATTCACTTTCAGACTAACTTTGCTCATTTCTCTTGTATTATAACAACCGACATAAGTAAAGTTTCTAAAAATCTTGAAACTCCTGAAACTTGTTTGGTGTTTTTCAGTGGCCTTTTTCGATCTTTTTCACTCAGATTCGAAATTCTGTAAACAAAATTACAAATCAATCGTCTGTTCTTAGTAACAATGGACAAAAAGATCCTCTAGTCATTAGCTTACAATTATCGGACAATGGTGGGCGCCAAGATCCTTCAGGATCTCTCGTTATATGATATAGATGATAAACCTCCGACCAATAATAGATGTGAGATGCCCTTTTTATACGCCCGCCGAAAAGGCGGTCGTATTATGTGATGGCGGTTTCCGTCCGTCTGTCCGTCTGTCCGGTTCTCGTGTCCGGTCTATATCTAGGACAGTTTCCTATCCACAGCTCCAATTTTTGTTGAGTGGATACCCTGGAATATTGTTGGAATATTCTAAGTTCTTTCCCCTGCATTTATATGGTATTGTCCTGTGGAGTTGTCTCCCATGTTTGAAACGCTTCATTTAGTTAAACTGTTGTGAAATAAAAACCATACATTTATTAATTTAACGGGGAGAGGGGTCCTTTATGAACTTCACACCTGTTCATTAACTCAAGAACAAAGGTTTACTTCATCTCTTTCTTCCTCCTTCATGAAAAATTCTCTCGTCTGAAAGGAATCCATTTGCAGGAAAACTACTATTTTCTTGTGTTTGACTATTGTCGATTTCAGTGTGGGATATGTGAGCAGTGTGGGATATGTGAGCTCTTCAAGGTCAACTAGTTACCAAGAGTTAAGCTCATTTTAGTTTATCATTCAATATAAGATGTGATATATGTTACATTCTTATAAGCAAAAAATTGTAGACCTTTCTCTGGATTGCTAGATCAATTGGAATCAAGGCTATTAAACAACCTTGAAATTTGAACCAATGTAATTCCAAAGATACGGGCGTATATTGAAGCCCCTTGGGCTCTTCTTGAATTTGTATTAGGTTAACCACAGTGACTCAATTCCTACCCTCATCACTCATGATGAAAATATTCATCTCGAATACAGAGCATATAGAAATAAACTTAACCATATTCTATGATTGACTAAGAAACAATATTTTGAATATAAATTTAATGAGAGTAATCAAGATATAAAAGTAGCTTGGAAAATTTTAAACCAACTTATGAACAGAAGCAAGGCCACAAGAACACCTGAGTATTTTAGAGTGAACAGTGAGAATATATCGGACAATCAGGTTATCGCCAACAAGTTTAATGAATATTTTAGCACAGTGGCATTAAATCTTGATTCTGAAATACCAAGTACTCTTTCCAATTGTGAAGATTACCTTGGCACCTGTCCCTGGCAATTTCGTATTCACACCGGTAAATCTGGACGAGGTGAAGTTAACGATAAAGTCCGCTGCACCTGGTATAGACAATACATACGGACGTCCTTGGTTAAACTGGTATCTGATTACATTCCTGCTCCGCTTGCCTACATAATTAATCTTTCATTCTCATCTGGGATAGTTCCAAACCCCTTCAAAAATGCTAAAGTTACACCAATTTTCAAAGCCGATGATTCGTCTGTACTATCAAATTATAGACCAATATCTGTCTTACCATGTTTAGGTAAAATTCTCGAAGAAATTGCGGCTACGAAAATATCAGAGTTCTGGAATCCAATATAATTCTCTCCAAAGATCAGTTTGGCTTTAGGCACAATCACTCGACATCTCTAGCAGCAACTACACTATATGACACACTCGTTTCAGCAAAAGAATCCAAACTGTATAGCAAAGTTTCCTTCTTGGATCTGTCTAAGGCTTTCGACTCTGCGAATCATAATATATTACTCTCTAAACTCGAACACTACGGTTTTCAAGGCCTGGCTAATACTTGGCTTAAAAGTTGTCTGTCTGCATGACAGATCCCAATGTGTTATTACCTGCGGCACGCAGGTCTACGGGAGGCTCGCGTTGTTGTTGTTCTTCTTGTGACTTTTTGAAATGCGCATGCGCTAAGAGAGTGTGATCTCTGCCACACTTTTCTTTTCAACCTCCGATCTCACATGAAACCACTGTCTTCAAGCGCGTTTGAATTCATTTGCAACTATATTCGGTGGAATGAATTATTGCTTCGTTGATTTCCGTTCAGACTTCAATTCTCTTAAGTCAGTCGCTTTGAAGCTGTCGGTCGTCACATCAGTCACTGTCTTCAGATATTACCATTTTCATTGAACAGTATGCAGATGTATACACAATTTAAGATCCTTGGATTTCTTATATACCAAAGAAGATGAGCCGCAACCTTGTCGGTGGTTCAGCTAATTTGCATACAGTCCCAGGCGACTGTCTTAGAAAGTAGAAAAATAAGTTCACTACTTCTAATAATCATTTTATCTACCCAATCTAGATAAAACACAAATTGGCGAAGAAGCATAACAAGTAACGCATTATCATTATGATTAACATTGAATAATACTTGGTATCAAATTATAGATCATGCATCATAAAAACAAACGCAACAATTACGTTTCAGAAGTAAGCGGAACAACTCAGCAACTTTCACCGAATAAAGATGTTTAACTTTACCCCAAGCAATTCGCATATATGGAAATATGTTTTGAAAGGAAGAATAACTTAACCCTCTGTGGGAATCGAAACAATGACCCTCCAATCCCTGGACTTGCACTTAATGTCTTAGCTATACCGACTCATTGATAATACTCAAAACTGACTTTATGCGCAAACGGTTTTATAATACATAAATGACTATGTACTATTTAATGAGTCCGACAACCCTATGCGCGAACAGTACATCATAGTTATATTGTGTACTTTCGGTTACAAGCATGAAATTTGGCACATAGCTATTTCGAATGATCCTCTTTCGGAACCAGTCCCTCTATCCTCATTCTCGCAAGCCAGGGCCTTGCTTCGCTGGTATTGATGTTCTCGTCCTCTTCCGCACTCATAATCCCTTTAGAATTGCATTAATCACTTCCGTAAAATCAATACTTATGTGTATCAGCAGACAACGGGCAGAAACATGTTGCATTTGACATCATTCTCTCAAGTCAGAGCCCATTTCTGCTAGAACTTACTGGTTCTACACTTCACAATTTACGTTACTTTGTCAATCAGTTTTACGAATGAAATTACGTCATATATTAGCAGATACTGACCATAAAAGCGATCTATTTGACCTCGTTGTCAATGTCTTAGCTATACCGACTCATTGATAATACTCAAAACGGACTTTATGCGCAAACGGTTTTATAATACATAAATGACTATGTAGTACTTAATGAGTCCGACAACCCTATGCGCGAACAGTACATCATAGTTATATTGTGTACTTTCGGTTACAAGCATGAAATTTGGCACATAGCTATTTCGAATGATCCTCTTTCGGAACACAGTCCCTCTATCCTCATTCTCGCAAGCCAGGGCCTTTCTTCGCTGGTATTGATGTTCTCGTCCTCTTCCGCACCCATAATCCCTTTAGAATTGCATTAATCACTTCCGTAAAATCAATACTTATGTGTATCAGCAGACAACGGGCAGAAACATGTTGCATTTGACATCATTCTCTCAAGTCAGAGCCCATTTCTGCTAGAACTTACTGGTTCTACACTTCACAATTTACGTTACTTTGTCAATCAGTTTTACGAATGAAATTACGTCATATATTAGCAGATACTGACCATAAAAGCGATCTATTTGATCTCGTTGTCAAAAGCTAGGACCTTGATTTCCTTGAGAGTTTTTTAAATTTATTTTGATACCTTTCATATTGACTTGGAAGTCATTTTCGCGAATGCAATAATTTGATGTACCAAAAGATAATAACGAGAATTCGACATGGTTCTCTTATACACACAGACCTTGTTTAGTGAACTAACCCTGAAATTTCGCACTTAAATCACCTCCCGAATGACTTAATGACAAACATATTCGCGAATTGATTATAGGGTGATATCCATAGATACTGACAAGAAATGTTTCTTATTTGCAGAATTTGACTTAAAAAAAAAATTAATAAAATTATCAACTTTCGAAAAGGCTTGACCAAACATGTCGGATGAGGTGATATCTCCTAAGGATGAAATAGGTAATCATTTGTATAGAAGGAGCAAACCATGTATTGATATTGGCTTGCTGCATGGAAAAAGAGTGTCAAGGTACCGTATTTAGTTTGCAGATGATAACGCACATAAATGCAGAAACTTAATTTATTATTCTAATCGAATATCAAGACTGTCACAGGCCTCAATTTGAATCGTGAAAAATGTCATTATGCCTCTTGAACAGTTCGATAAAGCCTTCAACCCCATTCCATAGTTTCACAGATCAAAGTGATAGACCTGATAATAAATTCATTGAAAATTAACTTTGACGGAAATATAAATTTTCCATTTTGCTCGGCAAAGTAAGCGAGAAGGGAGACTGAAGAGCGTAGATGTTCGCGCTATGACTAAATCCTTGAAATTTGTTTGGATTTCCAAATATTTGAAAGCCTTTTTGATTTGCAAAAATCAACGGCTGAACGGAATGTTTTGAAACTTGGAATTCACGATACTTGTACCAAGACATTGCCAAAGCGATTATTGTGACTTCGTCTGTCAATTCAGTATAGACGGCACGGACCAGTCAACATCGTCGGATTTTGAACGAGGAAAGCGAATATATATATATTGTGTCAAATCTATTAGTCAATTCCTGCAGTTGTGGGTTAGAAGTTGAAAATTACTTCCCTTGGCATGAAAACACTTGCAGATGGCGCTTTTTTTCTACAATTACCACTACCTCCGCTGATATGTCTTTCACTGTATTATTGCCACTGCCGCAGGTTTTGACTACAATGTAGTCATTTCTCACTTGTATATAACGGCGCCTACTCTGAACCGTCTCAAATTTTATATGGTGTCCCCAAGAATCAATATTGGGCCCAATTCCTTTTTTTCTCTATATCAATGATATAAGCAATGTTACTATCTTCTTAAAATTATCTTATTTGCTGACGATATCAGTGTAGTATATTCTTCCGAAAAAATAATCGAGGTATTCGATATCATGTCACAAGAATTAGAAAGACTCTTTACTTGGTTTTCCTGTAACCGACTCTCACTGAACATCAAGAAAACGAAATATAAGTTAATCAAGCCTAATAACTCTAAACCTCCAGGGCTAGCAAACAAACAAACAAACAGAGACGATAACCACAATGTTGTTCATACAGATGATAAACCTGCAACCAATAATGGATGTCAGATGCCCTTTTTTAATTTGTTTGGGGTTACCCACAGTGGCTCAATTCCTAACCTGTCGTTTCATTACATTTCCTCCAAAACCATGGCCGTACCGACAGGACTAGCAAACAAACAAACAAACAAGCAAACAGAGACGATAACCACAATGTTGTTCATACAGATGACAAACCTGCGACCAATAATGGATGTCAGATGACCTTTTTGAATAGATTACCCACAGTGACTCAATTCATATCCTGTCGTTTCATTACATTTCCTCCAAAACTATGGCCGTACCGGCCGGGCTAGCATTCAAACAAACAGAGACGATAACCACAATCTAGTTCATACAGATGATAAACCTGCGACCAATAATGGATATCAGATGCCCTTTTTGTCCCCCGCCGCAACGCGGCCGGGGACTTTAAAATGGTTCTTGCTTCTTTGTGTCCGTGGATGTCCGTCCATGTCTGTTCGAAGCGATAACTTCCTAACGCTTTGTTGGATTCTTTCGAAATTCGGAATATGCATTTCTTGCGGCAAGACGCCAGTCCGTATTGCATTTCAGCAACATCTGCCTGAAGGTGGCGCCACTAGTTCTTGCTTCTTTGCGTATGTGGATGTCCGTGTACGTCCGTGCATGTCTGTTCGAAGCGATAACTTTCTAACGCTTAGTTGGATTCTTCCGAAATTCGGCATACGCATTCCTTGCGACAAGACACCAGTCCGTATTGCATTTCAGCAACATCTGCTTGAAGGTGGCGCCACTAGTTCTTGCTTCTTCGTATCCGTGAATGTTCGTGTACGTCTGTTCGAAGTGATAACTTCCTAACGCTTTGTTGGATTCTTCCGAAATTCGGAATATGCATACCTTGCGACAAGAGGCCAGTCCGTATTGCATTTCAGCAACATCGGCCTGAAGGTGGCGCCACTGGGTCAAAATAGATTTTTTTTTCTGTGTACATCTGTTCGAAGCGATGACTTCCTAATGCTGTGTTGGATTATTCTGAAATTCGGAATACGCATTCCTTGCAACAGGACGCCAGTCCGTATTGCATTTCAGCAACATCTGCCTGAAGGTGGCACCACTGAGTTTCTCTTCTTCTTGTCCGTTCCAGTCAAAATGGGCCTTCAATTTTGCTATATGAAATCATTCTATTCCACATCATATGATTTACCCTAAAGCTTTTGCATGAACCATATTTTATTTCAGAAGTATAATGTGAAATAACTGGCGGGGAAATCCCCGCAGTACTGAATCCCTGATTTTTGAATTTCGTGTCATCTTAAACGAAGGACAATATTTCCTTCAATTTTGCTAACAAATAATTGTATTGCACATCACCCTGAAGCTTCTGCACGAATCATTTGTGTCCACACATGTATATTACTATATTAATTACAACTGTGTTCCTAATGTTTGGGTGCACACTGTGCATGTGATCAATTTCCTGAATTGAACTGAATTCAACCTTGCCGGTCTTCAGACTGACAGATGATGGCATGCAGTTGTCAGTGCAGTTGTTCATGTACAGGGAGCTTTCTATGAATGAGTTGCAACCTCAAAAGGCTTAAAATTTATCAGGCACAGACCCATGTTTTTACCCCTCGGCCAATTTTGGCCATGGGGTATTGTCATCATCTTGTACGTCCGTACGTCCGTTCGTGAGCGAGATAGCCGGAAAACTGTTCCGCTGATGAATTCCAAATTTGGTATGCTTATTTACCTGGTCAAGGACCAGAAGCCTATAGAATTGGGACCTGATTGGGTGGGAACCTTAGCAGCCATCTTTAATTTCATGCAAAATGGATAACGATCCATATCTCGGAAACCATTCAACTGTTCAATACGAAATTTGATATACATCATCGATACATCAAGCAACTTTCAACGAATTACCAAACAGGCTTTTCTGATTAGCTGGGAACCCTGGAGGCCATCTTTCATTCATGCGAAATCGAACACGATATTGATCAATGTACATATAAATATACTCATTGGGCTAGACTAACACGATATTGATCACGTACTGTACATATGAATTTACTCATTAGACTAACACGATATTGATCAATGCACATATGAATATGCTCATTAGACTAACACGATATTGATCAATGTACATATGAATATGCTCATTATACTAACACGATATTGTTCGATGTACATATGAATATACTCATTAGACTAACACGATATTGCTCAATGTACATATGAATTTACTCATTTCCTGTTTTGTAATTGTGATTACCGTCTCTGTTTGTTTGTTTGCTAGCCCAGTCGATACGGCCATAGCTTGTTTGCTAGCCTGGTCGATACGGCCATAGTTTGTTAGCCCGATCGGCACGGTCAAAGTTTGTTTGCTAGCCCGGTCGGTACGGTGATAGTTTGTTTGCTAGCCCGGTCGGTACGGCCATAGTTTGCCAGTCCGGTCGGTACGGCCATAGTTTGTTTGCTAGCCCGATGGGTACGGCCATAGTTTGTTTGCTAGCCTGGTCGGTACGGCCATAGTTTGGCAGTCCGGTCGGTACGGTCATGGTTTGTTTGCTAGCCCGGTCTGTACGGCCATAGTTTGTATGCTAGCCCGTTCTGTACGGTCATGGTTTGCCAGTCCGGTCGGTACGGCCATAGTTTGTTTGCTAGCCCGATGGGTACGGCCATAGTTTGTTTGCTAGCCTGGTCGGTACGGCCATAGTTTGCCAGTCCGGTCGGTACGGTCATGGTTTGTTTGCTAGCCCGGACGGTACGGCCATAGTTTGTATGCTACATTGCAGCCCGGTCTGTACGGTCATGGTTTGTTTGCTAGCCCGGTCGATACGGCCACGGTTTCTTTGCTAGCCCGGTCGGTACGGCCATAGTTTGTTTGCTAGCCCGGTCGGTACGGCCATGGTTTCTTGGCTAGCTCGGTCGGTACGGCCATAGTTAGTTTGCTAGTCCTGTCGGTACGGTCACAGTTTGTTTGCTAGCCCGGTCGGTATACGGCCATAGTTTGGTTGCTAGCCCTGTCGGTACGGCCATAGTTTGTTTGCTAGCCCGGTTGGTACGGCCATAGTTTGTCTGCTAGCCCGGTCGGTACGGCCATAGTTTTTTTTGCTAGCCCGATCGGAACGGCCATAGTTTGTTTGCTAGCCCGGTCGATACGGCCATAGTTTTTTTGCTAGCCCGGTCGGTACGGCCATAGTTTGTTTGCTAGCCATAGTTTCGGGGGAAATGTAATGAAACAGCCGGATAGGAATTGAGTCACTGTGGCTAACCCCAAACAAATTCAAAAAGGGCATCTGACATCCATTATTGGTCGCAGGTTTATCATCTGTATGAACAAGATTGTGGTTATCGTCTCTGTTTGTTTGTTTTTTTTGTTGTTTGCTAGTCCGGTCGGTACGGCCATAGTTTTGTAGGAAATGTAATCAAACTGCAGAATAGGAATTGAGCCACTGTGAGTAACCTAATACAAATTCAAAAAGGGCATCTGATATCCATTATTGGTCGCATGTTTATCATCTGTATGAACTAGATTGTGGTTATCGTCTCTGTTTGTTTGTTTGCTAGCCCGGTCGGTACGGCCATAGTTTGTATGCTAGCCCGGTCTGTACGGTCATGGTTTACCAGTCCGGTCGGTACGGCCATAGTTTGTTTGCTAGCCCGATAGGTACGGCCATATAGTTTGTTTGCTAGCCCGATAGGTACGGCCATAGTTTGTTTGCTAGCCTGGTCGGTACGGCCATAGTTTGCCAGTCCGGTCGGTACGGTCATGGTTTGTTTGCTAGCCCGGTCGGTACGGCCATAGTTTGTTTGTTAGCCCTGTCGTTACGGCCATAGTTTGTTTGCTAGCCCGGTCGTTACGGCCATGGTTTCTTGGCTAGCTTGGTCGGTACGGCCATAGTTAGTTTGCTAGTCCTGTCGGTACGGTCACAGTTTGTTTGCTAGCCCGGTCGGTATACGGCCATAGTTTGTTTGCTAGCCCTGTCGGTACGGCCATAGTTTGTTTGCTAGCCCGGTTGGTACGGCCATAGTTTGTCTGCTAGCCCGGTCGGTACGGCCATAGCTTTTTTTTGCTAGCCCGATCGGAACGGCCATAGTTTGTTTGCTAGCCCGGTCGATACGGCCATAGTTTTTTTGCTAGCCCGGTCGGTACGGCCATAGTTTGTTTGCTAGCCATAGTTTCGGGGGAAATGTAATGAAACAGCAGGATAGGAATTGAGTCACTGTGGTTAACCCCAAACAAATTCAAAAAGGGCATCTGAGATCCATTATTGGTCGCAGGTTTATCATCTGTATGAACAAGATTGTGGTTATCGTCTCTGTTTGTTTGTTTGTTTGTTTGTTTGCTAGTCCGGTCGGTACGGCCATAGTTTTGTAGGAAATGTAATCAAACTGCAGAATAGGAATTGAGTCACTGTGAGTAACCTAATACAAATTCAAAAAGGGCATCTGAGATCCATTATTGGTCGCAGGTTTATCATCTGTATGAACTAGATTGTGGTTATCGTCTCTGTTTGTTTGTTTGCTAGCCCGGTCGGTACGGTCATGGTTTGTTTGCTAGCTCGGTCGGTACGGCCATAGTTTGTATGCTAGCCCGGTCTGTACGGTCATGGTTTGCCAGTCCGGTCGGTACGGCCATAGTTTGTTTGCTAGCCCGATATGTACGGCCATAGTTTGTTTGCTAGCCTGGTCGGTACGGCCATAGTGTGCCAGTCCGGTCGGTACGGTCATGGTTTGTTTGCTAGCCCGGACGGTACGGCCATAGTTTGTATGCTACATTGCAGCCCGGTCTGTACGGTCATGGTTTATTTGCTAGCCGGTCGATACGGCCACGGTTTCTTTGCTAGCCAGTCGGGTGCGGCCATAGTTTGTTTGTTAGCCCTGTCGTTACGGCCATGGTTGTTTACGCTGTGATCGGTATGACCATGGTTTCTTGGCTAGCTCGATCGGTACGGCCATAGTTAGTTTGCTAGTCCTGTCGGTACGGTCACAGTTTGTTTGCTAGCCCGGTCGGTATACGGCCATAGTTTGTTTGCTAGCCCTGTCAGTACGGCCATAGTTTGTTGGCTAGCCCGGTTGGTACGGCCATAGTTTGTCTGCTAGCCCGGTCGGTACGGCCATAGTTTTTTTTTGCTAGCCCGATCGGAACGGCCATAGTTTGTTTGCTAGCCCGGTCGATACGGCCATAGTTTTTTTGCTAGCCCGGTTGGTACGGCCATAGTTTGTTTGCTAGCCATAGTTTCGGGGGAAATGTAATGAAACAGCAGGATAGGAATTGAGTCACTGTGGGTGACCCCAAACAAATTCAAAAAGGGCATCTGACATCCATTATTGGTCGCAGGTTGATCATCTGTATGAACAAGATTGTGGTTATCGTCTCTGTTTGTTTGTTTGTTTGTTTGTTTGCTAGTCCGGTCGGTACGGCCATAATTTTGTAGGAAATGTAATCAAACTGCAGAATAGGAATTGAGTCACTGTGAGTAACCTAATACAAATTCAACAAGCAGCCAGAGGATGCTAGGTCCCCCGCCGAAATGGTAGCAATATTTTTTAGCATTGTTGGTCTCAGGGGATATACATGAGGGAGGCAACTGCTGCTTCATAGGCGTTGGATGTGGAAGGGTCTTTCTGCCTTCCCAAGTTTTAAGATCAACTCAGAACGATTGACTGAAAGTTGATTGCTTCTGTGATATAGTTTCCATGCAGTGAAGCACCGAGAAGCATCCCCAAGTGACATCTCAAGGCATTATCTGCAAACCAAATTTGACGAGAAGCTGAAGGCATCAACCTGTCTGCCCGGAAACCAAATTTTAAATTTGCCACCAGTTGTCGCCACCTGTAGGTGCAAGTGAGCGAAATGCAATCCCAAGCTTTATCTCATGGCATGGTAGCCTACATGTATTAGCCTATAGTATCTTCTACAGGGGGCCAATGATCGGCTGATGCAGCAACAACAGCGTTTTCCCAGTTAGATGGCAGATTTTGAAATGAAAAACGAGGCCGCGCTATGTCATCAGTCAACTGAGACAGTCGCGCGGTTGTGTATGAAGATTGGGGTGGGTCTTATCTAATAGTGATCCAATGAAAATGCTCGTATTAGTTTAAAATGGCGGGGTCGAATGACCAATCACTGAACGGGAGACAGCTGGAACAGTACGTTGACACTGTCTGTTAATACAGGGGGCGTCGGAAGCAAATTCAAAGTGGTACGGCCACTATCATTGCACTTTAGGTGAGGATCCAGGGGCCGCCCAGGCCCCAGATGGACTGGGGTCTAGATCGCCGAAGAAGCGTTCTGAGCGATTTCTTGCGTCAATCAAAATCACTCTGCATTGAAGTGTATTTTTAGTTCTTTCCTAACCCTTTTACCATGAAAACGCAATCGATGGTTTTCTGCGATGCTGAATTACAAAAAAATGTGTATAGTATAGTACTTTATCCTAGGCACATCCTGTAGAAATAACCGAGATGATGCATCGATAATGTATACCAAATTTTACATTGAGCATTTGAACAGTGTCAGAGATAGAGATCATTAATGATTTTACATAAATTAAAGATGGTTGCCCATCCTTCCGTCACTCAGAGGAACTAATGTGGTTATTCATTAATGCAAGTCTCTTCATACATCGATGCTGTAAATCAAGTTTCGTATAGAACATTTGAATGGTATCAGAGATAAACATCATTAAAGATTTTGAATAAATTAAAGATGGCCGCCAAGATTTTCGCCCAATCAGAGAAACCAGATCTGTCATTCATCGTAAGTCTCTTGATGCATCAATGATGTATACCAAATTTTACACTGAGCACTCCAACGGAATCAGATATAGAGATCATTAATGATTTTGCCTAAATTAAAGATGGCCACCAAGGTTTTCAGTCAATCAGGTCCTGATTCAAAGTATCTGGATGTATCGATGATATATACCAACCTTCATATAAAACAATTGAATGGTAACCGAGATATGTAGGCTATCATTTAATTAGCATATTCATATGTACATTGATCAATGTCGTGCTAGTCTAATGAGTAAATTCAAATGTATAATGATCAATATCGTGTTAGTCTAGCCCAATGAGTATATTCATATGTACAATGATCTATATCGTGTTAGTCTAGCCCAATGAGTATATTCATATGTACATCGAGCAATATCGTGTTAGTCTAATGAGTATATTCATATGTACATTGATCAATATCGTGTTAGTCTAATGAGTAAATTCATATGTGCAATGATCAATATCGTGTTAGTCTAATGAGTATATTCATATGTACATTGATCACTATCGTGTTAGTCTAATGAGTATATTCATATGTGCAATGACCAATATCGTGTTAGTCTAATGAGTATATTCATATGTACATTGATCAATATCGTGTTAGTCTAATGAGTAAATTCATATGTGCAATGATCAATATCGTGTTAGTCTAATGAGTATATTCATATGTACATTGATCACTATCGTGTTAGTCTAATGAATATATTCATATGTACATTGATCAATACCGTGTTAGTCTAATGAGTATATTCATATGTACATTAATCAATACCGTGTTAGTCTAATAAGCATATTCATATGTACATTGATCAATATCGTGTTAGTCTAATGAGTATATTCATATGTACATTGATCAATACCGTGTTAGTCTAATGAGTATATTCATATGTACATTGATCAATATCGTGTTAGTCTAATGAGTAAATTCATATATACATTGATCAATATCGTGTTAGTCTAATGAGTATATTCATATGTACATTGATCAATACCGTGTTAGTCTAATGAGTATATTCATATGTACATTGATCAATATCGTGTTAGTCTAATGAGTAAATTCATATATACATTGATCAATATCGTGTTAGTCTAATGAGTATATTCATATGTACATTGATCAATATCGTGTTAGCCTGATGAGTATATTCATATGTACATTGATCAATATCGTGTTAGTCTAATGCGTATATTCATATGTACATTAATCAATATCGTGTTAGTCTAGCCTAATGAGTATATTCATGTACATTGATCAATATCATGTTAGTCTAGCCCAATGAGTATATGCATATGTACATTGAACAATGAGTATATTCATATGTACATTGATCAATATCGTGTTAGTCTTATGAGTATATTCATTTGTACATTGATCAATATCGTGTTAGTCTAATGAGTATATTCTTATGTACAATGATCAAAATCGTGTTAGCCTAATGAGTATGTTCATATGTACATTGATCAATACCGTGTTAGTATAATGAGTATATTTATATGTACATTGATCAATATCGTGTTAGTCTAATGAGTATATTCATTTGTACATTGATCAATATCGTGTTAGTCTAATGAGTATATTCGTATGTACATTGATCAATACCGTGTTAGTCTAATGAGTATATTCATTTGTACATTGATCAATATCGTGTTAGTCTAATGAGTATATTCTTATGTACAATGATCAAAATCGTGTTAGCCTAATGAGTATGTTCATATGTACATTGATCAATACCGTGTTAGTATAATGAGTATATTTATATGTACATTGATCAATATCGTGTTAGTCTAATGAGTATATTCATTTGTACATTGATCAATATCGTGTTAGTCTAATGAGTATATTCATTTGTACATTGATCAATATCGTGTTAGTCTAATGAGTATATTCATATGTACATTGATCAATACCGTGTTAGTCTAATGAGTATATTCATTTGTACATTGATCAATATCGTGTTAGTCTAATGAGTATATTCTTATGTACAATGATCAAAATCGTGTTAGCCTAATGAGTATGTTCATATGTACATTGATCAATACCGTGTTAGTATAATGAGTATATTTATATGTACATTGATCAATATCGTGTTAGTCTAATGAGTATATTCATATCGTGTCAATCTAATGAGTATATTCATATGTACATTGATCAATATCGTGTTAGTCTAATGAGTAAATTCATATATACATTGATCAATATCGTGTTAGCCTGATGAGTATATTCATATGTACATTGATCAATATCGTGTTAGTCTAATGCGTATATTCATATGTACATTAATCAATATCGTGTTAGTCTAGCCTAATGAGTATATTCATGTACATTGATCAATATCATGTTAGTCTAGCCCAATGAGTATATGCATATGTACATTGAACAATGAGTATATTCATATGTACATTGATCAATATCGTGTTAGTCTTATGAGTATATTCATTTGTACATTGATCAATATCGTGTTAGTCTAATGAGTATATTCTTATGTACAATGATCAAAATCGTGTTAGCCTAATGAGTATGTTCATATGTACATTGATCAATACCGTGTTAGTATAATGAGTATATTTATATGTACATTGATCAATATCGTGTTAGTCTAATGAGTATATTCATTTGTACATTGATCAATATCGTGTTAGTCTAATGAGTATATTCGTATGTACATTGATCAATACCGTGTTAGTCTAATGAGTATATTCATTTGTACATTGATCAATATCGTGTTAGTCTAATGAGTATATTCTTATGTACAATGATCAAAATCGTGTTAGCCTAATGAGTATGTTCATATGTACATTGATCAATACCGTGTTAGTATAATGAGAAGAGTTTATATGTACATTGATCAATATCGTGTTAGTCTAATGAGTATATTCATTTGTACATTGATCAATATCGTGTCAATCTAATGAGTATATTCATATGCACATTGATCAATATTGTGTTAGTCTAATGAGTATATTCATATGTACATTGATCAATATCGTGTTAGTCTAATGAGTATATTCATATGTACATTGATCAATATAGTATTAGTCTAATGAGTATATTCATATCGTGTCAATCTAATGAGTATATTCATATGCACATTGATCAATATCGTGTTAGCCTAATGAATATATTCATATGTACATTGATCAATATCGTGTTAGTCTAATGAGTATATTTATATGTATATTGATCAATATCGTATTAGTCTAAAGAGTATATATTCATATGTACATTGATCAATATCGTGTTAGCCTAATGAGTATATTCATATGTACATTGCTCAATATCGTGTTAGTCTAATGAATATATTCATATGTACATTGATCAATATCGTGTTAGTCTAATGAGTATATTTATATGTATATTGATCAATATCGTATTAGTCTAAAGAGTATATATTCATATGTACATTGATCAATATCGTGTCAATCTAATGAGTATATTCATATGTACATTGGTCAATATCGTGTTAGTCTAATGAGTATATTCATATGTACATTGATCAATATCGTGTTAGTCTAATGAGTATATTCATATGTACATTGATCAATATAGTATTAGTCTAATGAGTATATTCATATGTACGTTGATCAATATCGTGTCAATTTAATGAGTATATTCATATGTACATTGATCAATATCGTGTTAGTCTAATGAGTATATTCATATGTACATTGATCAATATCGTGTTTGTCTAATGAGTATATTCATATGTACATTGATCAATATCGTGTTAGTCTAATGAGTATATTCATATGTACATTGATCAATATCGTGTTAGTCTAATGAGTATATTCATATGTACATTGATCAATATCGTGTTAGTCTAATGAGTATATTCATATGTACATTGATCAATATCGTGTTAGTCTAATGAGTATATTCATATGTACATTGATCAATACCGTGTTAGTCTAATGAGTATATTCATATGTACATTGATCAATATCGTGTTTGTCTAATGAGTATATTCATACATTGATCAATATCGTGTCAATCTAATGAGTATATTCATATGTACATTGATCAATATCGTGTTAGTCTAATGAGTATATTCATATGTACATTGATCAATATCGTGTTAGTCTAATGAGTATATTGATATGTACATTGATCAATATCGCGTTAGTCTAATGAGTATTTCATATGTACATTAATCAATATCGTGTTAATCTAATGAGTATTTCATATGTACATTAATCAATATCGTGTTAATCTAATGAGTATTTCATATGTACATTAATCAATATCGTGTTAATCTAATGAGTATTTCATATGTACATTAATCAATATCGCGTTAGTCTAATGAGTATTTCATATGTACATTAATCAATATCGTGTTAATCTAATGAGTATTTCATATGTACATTAATCAATATCGTGTTAATCTAATGAGTATTTCATATGTACATTAATCAATATCGTGTTAATCTAATGAGTATTTCATATGTACATTGATCAATATCGCGTTAGTCTAATGAGTATTTCATATGTACATTAATCAATATCGCGTTAGTCTAATGAGTATTTCATATGTACATTGATCAATATCGTGTTAGTCTAATGAGTATTTCATATGTACATTGATCAATATCGCGTTAATCTAATGCGTATATTGATATGTACATTGATCAATATCGTGTTAATCTAATGCGTATATTGATATGTACATTGATCAATATCGTGTTAATCTAATGAGTATATTCATATAACCATTGATCAATTTGGTGTTAGTCTAGCCTAATTTAGATAATTTTGAGGTAAACCATTCGGAGTCCACTCTCTTTGACACATGTTAGTAATAATCAACTCATGATAGACACTATATCACTTGTGGCCCTCAGACATGTAAGCCCCAGTCCATGGCACAGAGAATGTTCTTTTTGACATTGGCTAGTTCGTAAGTTCACCTCGAACACCATACTGCATAATATGAGCAGGGTTCCGTTTCACATTTGATAGCAACGCAAGTCATCTGGTTTTAACAAAAGACAACCGTTCTTATTCCTCTTCTCGTTTGCCAGTATCTCAAGATTTCACTTGTAATTTTACATTTGAAAACATTCATTCTTGTCGTTACATTCTATATTCCAGTTGTCTGAGATTGCTAGCGACCATGGACAACTCCAGACTGGTTTCCTCTCTGGACGACAACACGTTTGAACGGTATTATGTGGAGTATAATGGTGTTTTGTCAAACCATCTCTCCCATGGTATTATCGCCCTTCACCGATTGGGAGCTGAAGATGGCTATATAAAAGACTTCATTACTTGGTATACTAAAAGGCTGGAGAAGAAGAAAGGTCATACACACCAAAGTCAGCAACTGACGGGAGAGGAACCTATTCAGAATCTAAGGTAGGGTAATATACGGGAAAGCCAAGGAAGATAACAAATAAGTTCATGTGTTCTTGTCAATGTATGCTCCCTATAACGCAATGTTGAAAAAACTGACTGTGAAATATGAAACTGCTTCACGTCTAATGTACTGTCTTCGATCAGCGCTAATGGTTCACGAGATATCCAAGTAAGATATTAGTATGTACGAGTAAAACACTCCCATTTGCCGTCCAGACATCTCTTTCCGTTGTCGTTGGGCAGGTTCCAGTTCTGGGTTGTGGAGACCCCAGTTCCTAACATTCCCACAGTCTCGCCCTTTTCATCCAAATCATGGTTCGTTATTATTTTTATGTCCTTTCATAATACATGGAATATTATTTTCATAGCAGATATTACGCGAAATCGGTGTCATCTTCGAAACCAAATAAACGCGCTGGAACCTGTCCAGCATGTACGGTTTTATGGGAATTAAATATCCCAGCCTCGGCCATCGCATTTCTGATAGTTCTTATAACACACGTCTTTCATTTCAGAGGCAAAAGGAAGGACTATTATCGGATTCTGTCCCATTATGAGAGACTGGCTGTCCCACATGGCTCCATAAAGGAGATCATACAGTCTGAGTTCCCTGAACTGATCCAGGGGATGGTAGGCTCTGCTCTACATGGTCTTATACAACTGGGATATGGAGTCGCTGTGTCCAACCCTAGGATGGTCTGCGAGGGCTTGGCGTACCTCCACCATTCTGATTTGCCCCTCGTCACCTCAGACCCTCTCCCCGACTTGAAGACTCTCGGCCAAGGGACACATGATATACTTGAAGTTGTTCGAAGCGTCAAAGAGGATGACGACCTCAGGTAAGACTGTAAGTTCAATGTTCCCGAAGCCTTAGCACCAGTGTCTCCTTATACTCCAGATTGGTCAATCAAATGACTCATGCATTCATAATAAATAATTCAAAGTTTTTTTGCAGAACCGTTATGCTATCGCAGATGGAGGCTGACTGGGTGAAGGAGAGAAATCTGGGAGGTTTCCAGAACCGTATGATGATCCTGCTCACCCTGAGGGGAGATGCACTCCTCAAGTATGTTCATGATATCAAACTCCCGGACACACTGGATCTGACCTCAAAGTCAGACGATCAAAAGATGGGTCTGACGAAGTGGCTACTGGACACCTCTATTGTCCTGTATCATGTAGCGGAGAAACGCAACGATTTCTTCTTGCTGCACGGAGTGACGTCATGCTGGGCCCTGCAACAGATGCTCCCTCTGGTGGATGACTTTACAGTAACCCTCCTGGCCGTCCGTACACAGTTGGCTATACTCTTAGCCGTCTACGTAGCTCGAGGGGCTCCTGACCTCAACACAGCATTCCTATCGCAGCCAGACGTGTCGGGGGTATCGTGGGAGGACCTGAAGACCAAGGTTCTAGGGATGAAGATTGGCACAGACGAACACATTTACAAACTGGTTCAAGTTTGCTATGATACGAGTCAAAACAACAAGGACACAAACATGGATGCAGTCTACAAACAGGCCTGTTTCACTGCTATGGAGTATGACCTAATAATTTGAATCAGTCATTGTATGAAGCTCAGTTCTTAACCAATCAATCTATAGTGGGACATAACATAAACCATATGATGTCAGGCTGGATGTACGAATACTGATCTGCGATCCGGATCGGCAGTTTCGACATCGTTAACTATCCCTATTTGGACCGTAATATATCAGAGGGGCCTACATATGGCGTATACATATCTTACCAAGTAGCATTTGCTAGATTCCTGAAATGGAATAGGTTATGGATTATGGACGCAGAAATTGACGACGGTTGAATATTGAATGACGGACAAGATGCCTCTATTCGGATGATTACTTTGTGACAAGACGAGACAGAGATCGTGGACCCCTGAATATTTCGTTATTAATCTGTTTTGGTCGTGATGGTGTTTAGGGGTAAATAATGCAGAGATATCTAGGATACGATATCCTTGGTCTTTACATGGGAGTATGTTTTATCACACTCCTCCCAACAAGTTTTACAATACACAGTCTCGTATTAACTTTACAGTTACCAGTGTTAAACCAGATGTATAACAATGTGTTATTTACGAAAATTGTACCTACTCGTTATTTTCACGTTAACAATAATGTAACTCAACTGAATATCTCAGTAAAGTTCAATGATTCAACTCAGACTTTGTTTTCTTGTGATGTTTTTAGATATGCAGTCGGAATATTGGTCTGCGGGGTCATATGACTTCCTTGATTAACGCCGGCTTCTTTTTACACCCCCTTTATATGATGCGTTTAATTCACTTATTATTGAAAGTGATGCACCATGGTCGACCTCAGATAGTAGGCTTCATGGATATATGAACGAATAATGGCCCAAGCAAAACAAGTAGTGGGAAACCTCAATCCAAAGTTCTATCAAATCTCCAGAACAAATTTTTCATAATATTCATTGTAAATATTACTATTACCAGGTGCTGGTTATGGATTTGGGTATTAGCACACCGTCATGGAATACGTCTATTACTCCCAAACTGCATTCACTGTGCAAGATTTATTTAAGAACCACAAAACGTTTCTCAAGGAAAGAGGTATTTGTCTATGGCGTGACGTTTCGTAATTTGTGTCTAATTCCGCTTAACCCGGGGCTAGGGACCGTATGAACCCATGTACTTCAAGATCCTCACAGCACTCACATGAACAGTCACAATCAAAACGTGACTGAGATACATCATTCTTTAGATGACGACTTTACAACGAATATTATGAATAAGGAATACTGATCAGCGATACGAATTTGATATTTTTGGAACATCATGATGTCTTGCCGGCATCATTGAAAACTGTTGACCGCTTCTCTCTTGCAGGAAACAAGCCTATGTTTATGTACACTATGATTGTCTTTTTCAATTCGGTACTAATACTGTTATATGGAATATGGAATAGGTCTTTGGACCTATTCATTCATAGGTCCACCGGTCAACCGATCCATTCAAAGCCCTCTCCTTCTCATTCACCAAACGCTATATAGACGATCTTCTCGCTGTGGATAATCGCTATATATATAGATTATCACTACGAGTGGTCATTTATCTGATTTTTATCACACGAGTTTCATAAAACCCATATGAAACGAGCTTTAGCGAGTTTCATATGCGTTTTATCAAACGAGTGTGATAAAAATCAGATAAATGACCACGAGTGTTATAATTTATTTCTCACATCAAAATAATGTTGAAAAATAACCAAAAATATAGTTAGCAAACTGTAAGGGTGTGATACAGGTTTTGTATCACATGGGTGTATCACATTGCTTTTGGCTGCTGTGATGTGAGAAAAAAGAATATATATCCACCTTCACTGGATTTGAAGGAAACTACAGATAGCCCTACAGGCACATCATATTCAGATCTCTATCACTATTAAAATGAAGACATCGTAAACTATCCCTTTTTGGACAGTAATATTCCAGTGGGACCTGCATATGGCGTATACATATCTCGCTTAGTAGCATTTGCTAGATCCTGTGTTAAATGTGACGATTTTAATCAACGTCACAAAACATTGTTGCAGAAACTTATAAAACAGGGCTATTCCACCAAGCGCCTCCACTAAAAGTTTCTCAAATTTGGCGATACATATCGCATGCTGATAGCAAAATACGAACGTAGCGTGCAAGATCTATGGCGCTACGTTTCGTAACTTGTGTCTAATTCCGCTTAACCCGGGGCTAGGGGCCGTATGAACCCATGTACTTCAAGATCCTCATGGTACTCATATGAACAGTCACAATCAAAGCGTGACTGAGATACATCATTCTTTAGATGACGACTTTACAACGAATATTATGGATTAAGAATACTGATCAGCGATACGGATATGATATTTTTGGAACATCATGATGTCTTGCCGGCATCATTGAAAACTGTTGACCGCTTCTCTCTTTGCAGGAAACAAGCCTATGTTTATGTATACTATGATTGTCTTTTTGAATTTGATGCTAATACTGTTATATGGAATAGGTCTTTGGATTATGGACGCGGATATTCTCTAATGGACGACGGCTGGATTATGAATGACGGACTAGACGCTTGTAATTTGGATGATGAACGCGGATATTCTCTAATGGACGACAGCAGAATTATGAATGACGGACCAGACGCTTGTAATTCCAACCGCTCATATCGAAAATGCATAAATCACCATACAAAGTATGAAGCTGCATCACCAAGCTTCTTTCAACCCTGTTGACGAGGGCCCTTCGGGAGGTACAACTTTTTGGGAAAAAATATTGCGCCACCATTTCTAAAAAACTCTGGCGTCAAATGCATGTGGATATTAAAAAAAATCAAATGTCTTACTTAAGAACTTGATGCGAAAGGACACATACCGTACAGACATGCGTCCACACGGGATTTCTCGTCTCTCTATACTACAATCTCTCATCAGGAACTGACTGACCATCTTAGTTCTTTAATAATATTGATGTTCAGGAAACTAATTGCCGAAATATTGATGTCAGGAGCTATAAAGCATTCTTTAGCTCTACTAAATAAAAGGGATATTATTCACGGGATATTTTTGTTTATAGAGTTGCTTGAATTTCATTTATATCTATGTGAAATTATCACAATTATAATATCTCAGTATATCAAAAGCATATAGGTATTCCAATGGGTATATGGATATTGAAAAACTGAAAATGTCCTACGGAAGAACTTGATGCTAAAGGTCACATACCGTATAGACATGTATCCACATGGGGTTTCTCGACTCTCTATACTACAACCCCTCATCAGGACCTTATTGACCGTCTAAGTTCATTAATAGTATCTGTGTTCAAGAAAACTGATCGTAGATATATTAATGTCGGATGCCATAAAGCATTCTTTAGCTTTACTACATACAATTCCTGGGATGTTTCTTTGTTTATAGAGTTGCTTGAATTTCTCATTAATAATATCTATGTGAAATTTGGCAACACAATATATCAGCAGCATATAGGTATTCCAATGGGTACTAATTGCGCACCCCTGTTGGCTGACCTGTATCTTTTCTCTTATGAATATGACTATATGCAGGCGCTTTCAAAAACCGATCCATTCAAAGCCCGTTCATTCTCATTCACCAAACGCTATATAGACGATCTTCTCGCTGTGGATAATCGCTATATAAATGACGCAGTGAAGGATATATATCCACCTTCACTGAATTTGAAGGAAACTACAGATAACCCTACAGGCACATCATATTTAGACCTATATCTCTATAAAAATGAAGCGGGCCTTCTCGTCGACTGTATGACAAAAGAGATGATTACAATTTCGACATCGTAAACTATCCCTTTCTGGACAGTAGTATTCCAGTGGGACCTGCATATGGCTTATACATATCACGCCTAGTAGCATTTGCTAGATCCTGTGTTAAATGTGACGATTTTAATCAACGTCACAAAACATTGTTGCAGAAACTTATAAAACAGGGCTACACCACCAAGCGCCTCCACTCAAAGTTTCTCAGATTTGGCGATACATATCACATGCTGATAGCAAAATACGAGCGTAGCGTGCAAGATCTATGGCGTTACGTTTCGTAACTTGTGTCTAATTCCACTTAACCCGGGGCTAGGGGCCGTATGAACCCATGTACTTCAAGATCCTCATGCTACTCTTATGAACAGTCACAATCAAAGCGTGGCTGAGATACATCATTCTTTAGATGACGACTTTACAACAAATATTATGGATTAAGAATACTGATCAGCGATACGGATTTGATACTTTTGGAACATCATGATGTCTTGCCGGCATCATTGAAAACTTGACCGCTTCTCTCTTGCAGGAAACAAGCCTATGTTTATGTACACTATGATTGTCTTTTTGAATTTGGTGCTAATACTGTTATATGGAATATGGATGATGGACGCGGATATTCTCTAATTGACGACAGCAGAATTATGAATGACGGACCAGACGGTTGTAATTAGCCCCGTGGGGCTTCCGGGGATTGAACTGGGATGTCGTTGTGCACACCGCAGGTCATGGTAAGAATAAGCCTTGCCTTCGCCCCCTCAGAGAGCTTGTCGTAAGAGGCGACTACTTGAGGCATCCTTGGGGTTCCCGGTTGTGAAAAGGTATAGGACCCCACCCGTGTGGTTCCCGGATGTGAAAAGGAATAGGATCCAACGTCGTGATATGACTGAGATATAGTTGAATGCGACGTTAAATCATATTCACTCACTAACTCCAATGGGTATTAATTGCGCACTCCTTTTGGCTGACCTGTATCTGTTCTCTTATGAATACGATTATGTACAGAAGCTTCAAATAGCGATCAATTCAAAACCCTTTCTCTCTCATTCACCAAACGCTACATAGACGATCTTCTCGCTGTGGATAATGGCTATATAAATGACGCAGTGAAGGATATATATTCACCTTCATTAGATTTGAAGGAAATTTCAGATAGCCGCACGTCATATTTAGACCTGTATCTTTATAAAAATGAAGCGGGCCTTCTCTTTCCTCGACTTTACGACAAAAGAGATGATTACAATTTCGACATCGTAAACTATCCCTTTCTGGATAGCAGAATATTCCAGTGGAACCTTCAAATGGCGTATACATATTTCGACTGATAGCATTCAATAGATTCTGTGTTAAATTTGGGTGTTTCAATCAACGTCACAAAACATTACTGCAGAAATTTATAAAACAGGTCTATACCACCAAGCGCCTCCACTCCAGGTTTCTCAAATTTGGCGATATGTATCGCATACTGATAGCAAAATACGAGCGTAATGTATAAGATCTATGACGGTACGTTTCGTACGTGCCCTATTCCGCTTAACCTGGGGCTGGGGGCCGTATGAACCCATTTACTTCAAGATCTTTATGTTGTTCATATGACCAGTCTCAATCAAACGACTATCACAAGATAACGACTTTCAAAGAAAATCATATGGATTAAGAATACTGATCAGCAATACAGATTTGCTAGTTTTGGAACATCGTGATGTCTTGTCGGCACCATTGAAAACTGTTGACCGCTGCAAGCCTATGCTTTTGTACACCATGATTGTTGATGTTTTGTTTCGTTATTTAGTGCTTATGCTTTATAGAAGCAAATAGGTTGTATGAAATAAGTCTTTGGATTACGGAGGGGAAGATTCTTTTATGGACGACGGCTGAACAATGAATGACGGACCAGACGCTTGTAATTCCCCCATACGTCGTAGTAACGTCGTAACTGTCATCTGCTATTGTGGGCAGGGATATCAGTGGACTGAGCCTGTGAAACGGAGCATGTACTGTGGGCAGGTTGCTGTTTAACAACACTACAATCTGACTCACATATTTAGAACATAAAGAGTCAGATACCAGCATCGCCACCATGACAGTACGGTTTAGTGGTAATGAACCCTGGGCTGAGTAAGATACATGTAGACCTTGTGAATACTATCTTCAGGACAGGACGGTCACTCCGCTTGTTGACCAACACCAGTCGTCCTGCACCATTACAAGGTATCCTGACCAACACCAGTCCTGGACCATTACAAGGTATCCTCAGACATCAGAGCGTCTCTTCCTTACCTTTCAGGTAGGTTGTATTTATAGCCACCGAATATATCGTAACGAGTAGCTGCATGTATGTGTGCCTGTCGGGCCATGACACGGCAAATGGCTTCAGGCACCATAATGAATAAAAAAAATGTCCCGATAACGTAATCTCTGCCAAAGACCAGAATGTTTTCGATTTTTTCCCCCCGTCTTCTTTGCAACGATCAATGAAAAGTTCTAGTCAGCTGCAAATTTTATTTCGATTCAGTGCTCGATAGCATGCCGCGCCGGGGGACTATTTGTGGAGCCTGAGCACTACTTTCAGCAGACAGAGAAAAAGACATTAGGATGTTATGTGTAGATGTTGTTGTTAAAACTGTGAAACAACGATATAACGATATTTTCATACAGGAATGGTTTGCTAGTATAAATAGTAGTCAGAAAGCCAGAAATTACGCACTATACAAGACCGAATCTTTTAAGGATAGCTATCCCCTTAGAGGCAGTTTTTGCACCCCCGTGATAATTTGTCGTCTGTATCAATAAATATACAAGATAACCATAATAAATAATATATTATATGAAAGCGTACATCGTAGGGATTCCAACTATATGATATGTATAACCGACACTGCTACTGTGTAGAAAATATTCAAATTTTAAAAAATTAAAATGAAAACAATAGCGTCCATTTTTCAATTGAAATTTCATGAAAACTGTTGGTCTTGTTTCAACTTTTATGGTATACCTTGATAGGAGACGGTTCGAACTAGTAAATTTTATCTCATTTTTTGACTGGTTTTGTTTTTACAGCTATTTTACTAAAATAAATTGAAAAAAACGTACTATTTTACGGTCGTTTGTCTTAAAAATTGAATAATTAAAAAACTAATCCGAACTTACAAAAAGTGAGATAAAGTTTACTAGATCACCTTATAAGTAACAAGCACAATACTTTTCGAGAAATAAACGATCAAATCTCGGATTTTGTACAAAAATGAAAGGCTAGAAATCGGGCAAAATGTGTCCAGCTATACATCTTATGAAATTTGAGGTCTTTAAGACGACAGGGCTTGTGCGCGTGTGATCTTTAAGATGTTGTAACGCGAAGTGGTCTCAAGACACCGGGATCGTCTTCATAAAACCTGAACAATAATAGATTCCAAGGTCCGGCTTCTGAGATTTCTCGAAGTCTTGACAAACTCTTTAAATGAGAGAGGATACAACGAAAACGTCTGTTGAATATTAAGCCGATTTATTGTAAATTCATTCCACCTAACTTAGGAATGACCGGCATCATTTGGTAGGCAGACTATTCTGTAAACAGTCATTTTTCGGAACTG
Source organism: Hanleya hanleyi (assembly GCA_036873755.1). NCBI lineage: Eukaryota > Metazoa > Mollusca > Polyplacophora > Lepidopleurida > Hanleyidae > Hanleya > Hanleya hanleyi. The sequence continues at coordinate 2,658 of JAVTVY010014531.1, read as the reverse complement.
GAGATAGCAATAACTATTATCGGAAGCATGAGCCTCTGTAAGACCTGATGGTACTGCCATCAGGGAGACCTTGTGTTACTAGTCTGCCCCTAATGTGCCGTTCATTCCGTTATATACAATACTAGACGTTTACAATGTCAATTTAACCCGACATAGATGTCCGTACAGCTTCGGTACAATTATGACAGACAGATCACAAATCTGTCGCATTGTATAATTCATTCATCAAAACCAAGGTTAAATCATTATACTTATATAAGCGGTTTCTACGTTATCTGTATAAATCTGAACTTACATAATTAATTCTCACAAATAATTGTGTTTACAATAACCGACCTGAAGGGTCATGGAATAGTATTTCGGAAATAGGTTTGTCAAAACACATCACAATACCAAGTCGAAATTTATGCGTTTATATGGTGGTCCAGAATCGACATTTCACATATCATCCGACAATGGAATATGAAAAATACGAACGAAGATCATTTATTCATCTCAAAGTATAAACGCAAAATGCATAAGGCAGCAAGAACAATAACAAAATGTCAAAGCATAGTCCATTATGAATAGCCAAGGTCGTTATCAGAAATATCGGTCGAATACCGGAAACAATTTATTCAATTACCGTAGTCCATATTCATTGCGTAAAGTCATAAGGCCATATTTACTATCAGTTCAATGAAAGTATTTTAGGTATATGAGACACGTGCCAGTCACTGATAAGTGTGGACATGTCAAAACAATGTGCTCAAAACACAATATCAAAACAATTGCTGGAAAATTCATACATCAGCTTCAAATCCAAAATAGTTTATCAACACATTACATGTTCATGAAAATCAAAACAAAATATATATGGAACAGCAGAGGAATACATGAAAATGTCAGAACAGTGAAACAAGAAATAAGCAAAAGAAAAATACAATAATAAGAAGACAAGAAATGGTGCTAGAACCTGCGCGAATGATCAGTTCAACAGCCACTAATACACCAAAACTTGACCTCAAGTGAGAGTACGTTTCGTGCACCAAAACGCACACCCACTGGCAAGAGTGACAAGAGAAAGAAAAACAAAAACATTACAAAGGAGCATACACAGATGGAATAACATAGGCGCGTAGAACAGCCTCCAGAGCACTGTCTATTTGCAGGTCATGCATTACAATGTCACCGAGTGAAACAAAATTTCAGAACAATAGCTATACAGATTACAACATATGCAAAAGATATACAAAAGCGCAATAAGGATACAAGCAAAACCATGGTGAAAGAAATACACGTCAAAATGTCACGTGCCGACACATCAATTGTCATATTCAATGCCTGTCAAGAAGTGGCATTCAAATGGGCAATAATTCTGGTAACATTCAAGTGGTTGCGAATGGCAATGTTAGGCATTTGAATCCTATCTGCAAGAAAAGCGAATTCTTCAGATTATAGAGTATCAGACTCTACGTTCCAGCCTACACCAATAAGAACATACTTACTCCAAACAGAATTAACATACCATTTCATTGCAAGAAAGACTATGATGTCAGAGAAAGGATTCACACGGGGGAACTCGATCAGTAATGACAAAAGTATTCTGCACAAAATAACAACGCGCATTATTCAATTCATACCACTACATGGCATCTCAATATTGTTGCAACAAAAATATTTACCACAGACACAATTATTCTGTGGTTATGTCTCAAACAGTCTTCCATAACTGTCATCAAATATCGGATTTCTCTAGCATCGCCTGTGCTAATTTAATATACGGTACCCCATCCGCAAAGGTTAACATTTGGACCTTACGTGTTACTCATTATGAAAGCTAGAAATTTATGGTTGAATTGGACACAATATTTACGTGTTAATTGAAACCAATTTGTCATCCAACATCTTAGACTTATATCTGAGGATCCAAAACAAACAAATAACCACAAATATTCATGTTATCCTATCAAGCTCGCCATTCTGAAGTTTGAGGTCTTTAAGACGACAGGGCTTGCGCGTGTGATCTTTAAGATGTTGTAACGCGAAGTCGTCTCAAGGCACATGGATCGTCTTCATAAAACCTGAACAATAATAAATTCCAAGGTCCGGCTTCTGAGATTTCTCGAAGTCTTGACAAACTCTTTAAATGAGAGAGGATACAACGAAAACGTCTGTTGAATATTAAGCCGATTTATTGTAAATTCATTCCACCTAACTTAGGAATGACCGGCAACATTTGGTAGGCAGACTATTCTGTAAACATTCATTTTTCGGAACTGGAGATAGCAATAACTATTATCGGAAGCATGAGCCTCTGTAAGACCTGGTGGTACTGCCATCAGGGAGACCTGGTGTTACTAGTCTGCCCCTAATGTGCCGTTCATTTCGTTATATACAATACTAGACGTTTACAATGTCAATTTAACCGGACATAGATGTCCTTACAGCTTCGGTACAATTATGACAGACAGATCACAAATCTGTCGCATTGTATTATTCATTTGTCAAAACCAAGGTTAAATCATTATACTTATATAAGCGGTTTCTACGTTATCTGTATAAATCTGAACTTACATAATTAATTCTCACAAATAATTGTGTTTACAATAACCGACCTGAAGGGTCATGGAATAGTATTTTGGAAATAGGTTTGTCAAAACACATCACAATACCAAG